>JBBPDH010012173.1:0-11166 GCA_037974565.1 Clupeocharax schoutedeni
GCTGCTTTAGGATGAACTGGACAGAAGAGTGAAAGCAAAGCAACTTATAAGAGCTGCACACTTATGGGAACTCCTGCAAACAGAATAAATGGGGTGTTCTAAAACTTTTGACCGGTAGTGTAGTTAACATTTAACTAGTAGGAGAAGCTAACAAGGCAGGAAGCCTCCAACAGCTTCCATCATTTATTAGCAAAATATTTGGATTTTATTACATGTTGAAATGAAATCCAGCAAAGAGACAAAATCATTCTTACCCAGCATGTACAAACATGTAGGACAGAAAGCGCCAAGCCTCCTGCCTCTGTTCGGGTTTGTATGTGAGGGGACTGTTCCAGATGCCTTCATCCAGTGTCACCCACTGCTTCTGAGGCTTCCACACCGCGTAGTAGATGAACACGGCCAACTGCCATAAGGTAGAGCAAGTGACCATGAGAGCTAAGCTAGAAGACCATAAGACTGGGTTTAATGATGTTCTACTAGACTTGGGCAATACACTAAACCCCTTCGTTTTACGCAGAGCAGGGGGAGGATTCAGTCACACACAGATTTTATTTTGAAAACCGAACTTGTAATTTTATGCAGAAATGCCCACAACTACGTGGATACTGCAAATATTCTCTGCCTTTTTAGCTTTTTTATTCATATTTTTTCTGATTTTTTAATACAAGGGGATTCAGGACAGGCTGTAGATGACCTGGACGCAAAAAGTGTTCTGGGAGCATATTTAGGGTTTACACTATAAGAACATGATTTTAAAAACATTTTTCACTGCGCGTTTTTTCACTGTACGCGGGTGCTCTTGGAACGTAGCCCCCGCAAATATACATTTTTATATCTAAAAAATTAAGATATATTAATTCCTACACAAGCACACATCATTCTGCTTTATGAAGTACTGATTAGTGATCACCTAAACCAAATCTTATTTATTGAGCAAAAGTATAAAAAAAACACTGCTATAATGAACACTCACCTCTCACAATGTGACCAGTTAAATGACAAAACACTAATAGTCAATGGTAATTATTGCCTATTTTGTTTAAAAGTGAACCAGAGATTTGTTTTCTTTGAATTATTCAGTTTCTGTAAACACTATCATTCTTTATTTTGTTTCGTATTTTTCTTTAAAATTATGCTTTAAATAACACTATTTGTATTTGGAAATTAGGAGAAATATTGTCAGTAGTTCAGGCAAATCTGTTCAGTTCAATACTTGCACCTATAAAAGAGCAAACCTGAGAAACTGAACATTTTGGCATTGGTCTCATTTTTTCCAGAGCTTGTTTTTTCTACACAAGCGCGCGCACACACACACACACACAGGATGGAATATAACCATTACCTAGACTTTCTACTCTTAGTAATACTATATTTAGTGAGCGCTGTGGGTTGTGGGTGGGACATGGTTTACAGGGACACTTCTGGAGACCTGAATCCGGTCATTTAAAAAAACTCGCCTGCTAAAGCACAAGAACCTCTCAGTCTCCTTCAGGAGGAAACTTCCAAACCAAACACATCTGGTCACAACCCAAACAGTGCAACTAACATTTAGACTGATCCACTGCAATACACTTTTAAAGAGAAGGACTACTAAATGGCTTGAGATGTACATACTGATGAAGGAAAAAGTCTTTCATTGGTGTAACCATTTAAATTTGGTGAAGGTTCTTTAAACTTACAAGTTGTTCTTCATACTTTACAAAAATGGCTCTTCAAGGTGACTAATATTCAACATGTAATCCACTTATATAATTTATAATGTTATGTATTTATGACTTACTGTGCCTTGCAAATGACTTACTGATATGCAAATGATCCCTTTTCTGATTGGCTTCCCTGCATTTTCCCTCACTCCAAAAACACTTGTGAGAACTTTAGCTAGAAGGTTTAAAGGAATTATTAGGTAATCAATGTACATTTATTTCCATGCCTTTTCCATCAATCATCCAAGACATGCTTTGGAATCCACCTTTTGGTTCTTTGTTTAGAACTGGAGCTCTGGAGCTAACATTGCTAACACTAGAAGTCAATAGTCATCCAAATCTTTTCCAAAAAAAAAAATACGGCCAAATGTAGCGTGAAAAATAACACAAGATTTCACTAGAGGACCAAACTCTGCATGTAGCCATTTTTGGCACCAGTTGTCATAAATTTGGGCCCCAATCAGTCTCCTTCAGCCCCGGTGGGGTCTGAAACTGCTGCCTGTAGTGTGTAGTTTTATTTTGTTTTATAGCTCACAGTAAGTGATACCATATTTTAAACCACAATGATGAATCTGTGCCACATTCACAGAGAGCTGGATGCTAGTTTGAACAGCTTTTGAGGCTGCATTTACAGAAAAGATTTGGGTGACTTGGATGATTGACTACATTTGGGATAAGTGGAAAATTCTGAAGCATTCTAACAACTCCCAGCTAAATAGCAGGATTATATATACAGTAAATACAGTAACCCCCCAGTTTTACATGGATCAGGAGTCGTGGATTCAGTCACACGCGGAATCTCATAGTTTTACGTGCAAATTCCCAGTGGAAACTGCAAATATCCTCCGCCTTGGGGACTCAGGGCAGGTTGTAGCCGACCTGGAAGCACTTCGAATTCCACACCAGAGTTGAGCGCCTGTGTTCCAAGCACGATTTCTTCGTGGTACAAGCACTCGGACACTTCAAAATCCACAGTTTGATAGATCTCCAGGAGACCTTTCCAACGAACCCTCATTTGTATTTTTAGCCTCAGTAGATCAGAGGTTATTCCCTGAAAACCGTTCACCTCACCACAGTGTCCCAATACTTTCACCAAGAGTTGCATATCTCAGTGGTGAATTTAAATTAAATGAGGTGAATGTGGGTTTACCTTTATATTTTCTTTAAGGGTAATGCATTAAACTGAGTTGAAATTAAAGTGTTCTGGGAGCATATTTGGAGGCATATTTAAGTTTACACAACAACACTGCTTTTCACTATACGTGGGTGCTCTTGGAACTTGGGTACTGTAGATTGTTTAAAGACATAGATTAGTTTCCATGGATTGGGAGGGGATGGTGTGTTTGAAATTTTGCTTCAAAGCCAAGAATGTATTTTTTGGTGATATGAGCTCTTTAAAGAGAGTCATTATACAGTAAAATGAGACCAACCTCTCCTAAACTGATGAGGATGATGAAGATAGGGGGTGGCAGACAGTTGGCACGTTCTAAATATGTTTCTCGAAGATCTTCTGGAAGCATCCATCTGGAAACATGGATGTGAAACTTGTCGCAGCATCCTTTCGGCTCGTCATCTTCCTGTTCCTTGTCTTGCTCGTCTCTTTCCACGGGAAAGCCGGCCTCCTCGTCGAGGTCATTGTCCCGCATTTCTCAGCCTTAACAAAAAGAACAGGGGCACCTCAGAACACCTCAGACCTTTACAAGGTATTTATGTTCTGTGACCTGTAGAGTCAACACATACAATGAAAAGTGCTTCATAAATTAGGGCTTATTAGTTATTGTTGTTGTTGTAATCTTGTTTAAATGTTCTTAGTTTCTAATGTTAATAATTGTGCTGTTATTTCTTTTTAACTGTTTTTTATCTTCACAGGTTTCTACTTATGTTCTTTGACCTGGAGAGTTAATTACTACAATGAAATATGTTATATAAATATGGCTTAATATTATCAATATAAAGAGAATATACCAAATCCATATTAATTAAGACCTGGAATGCATTCAGCTGAATTAAGGTTGCACAGTCATCTGTTAATGACCATGGCGATATCAGTATTTGCAATACTAATATCACTTAAGGCTGTGTTTGTGAGAGTGGCCAGTTTGAGGTTCATGTGTTTCAAAGTACTAGGACTCCAAATTATTTTGGATGGGAGGAGAGAACGTACATTTTGAAACCTCAACAATATTCACATAAGTCATGCATTTTTCATTTCAGAAATATGAGATGCTATGCTATGCCCTTTAATATACTGCATGATGATGCAAAATAGAACAAAACAATTAAAATATTTATGAGGGTAAATTTAAGCAATTTCCTCCAGGTTTATATTCTGATTTCACAACTATTTTACCATAATTAACATTATAAAACTTTAGACCGGACTGGAGTGTGTTTACAGGTGGTTGTAGATCCTGAATGAAATGTAATATTTGTGTAGAGGACAATGTGACTTTCGCCACCACTGTATTTCCGAGACTGAACCATCAACAAAATCAACCATAAAAACCATCTAAATTATTTAACAACACTGAAGATTTTTTTAAAAATACACTCAGTATTCTTTACTAACAAATACCATTACAGTATGTTCCCCATATGAATAGCTTTATGAGGCAGAAAAGATCATATTTACTTTTCATTCATTACTACTGACCTAAAAAATGCCACCTAAATACAATTAGTATTATCATAATATGATTCGCAAGAGAACTATTTAGTGAGCTACTCAGTGCTGAAACATTAGCAAAGTGGATTTGAAGTTAAAGGACAGTTTAGAATTTGATAGGATGTCAGTTAATAGGATGTCAGACATGCGCTGCTACATAGTCTCATTTATAGTTGGTCACTCAACAACTTTTTAATGAGTTTAATGAGAATAATCGTCAGTTTATGAAATAAATAAGAGGGATGAAAAATTTTGACTAGTTGTTTACATCTTAACTACTATACTGAAGAACTTTTGATGGGTGGAATTCCTCCTTTGGGACTCTTCCTGCAAACACGTAAACAAAGCCACATCCTGTACATTCCTCATTCAGCATTCGGGGAAAAACAAACCAACACTTTAATGCATTATATAGTTGAACATAATTATATAATCAGCTGTATATCAGTTCAATTAGATCCAACAAAATAAAAGAAGCAAGTGATATCTAGAAACAGAACTTACATCCCACAGGTGATAAAGATCTTCCCAAAACTTTTCAGGAGGAAAAAAGAAGAAAATCCAGACTTACCGCTTTATCTCAAATCTTTGTCCAAAGGAGTTGAGTAGAAAAAGTTAGTCCAGGACTTCGGGACTGGATGAGGGAGGAGCTGCTTAAAAAACAGCAATATGTTTCGGCTTTTTGTGGGAGTGTGTGTTTGTGTGTGTGTGGGAGAGAGAGAGAGAGAAAGGGAGAGGGAGAGAGAACACCACCCACTGCTTGTCTAGCTATAATCGGCAGCCTCTGCTTTTCCTCTTTTGCTCTTCCTTCCTGTGTTGAGTGTTTGAGATTACAAAACAACGACAAAAAAACTTCCACCTCATCCGAGGCCTCCTCTATTCTTAAAGCACAGCGTGAACAAATTTCTGCAGCTCAGGAACTCCAGCAGCCATTCCTCCCTCTACCTGAGCTTCCGAATACCCGCACACCTGCCGTGACATCACGGGGCGGGGCCTCACGTAAAAAAACGGATAAAACATTTTGAAAACAGACTCTGGTGTTTGGTTTTCCAGGAACCAGCGTAATTAGAGAATTTACGATTTTACTGTAGTTTATTATTATACATTTTGATTAATTGTCAAAATTCATATCCTCAGTAATTTACAGGTATGAAATAATGCTGTTTAGCAAATAATTTACACATTTTATAGGGTCAATTTAATACTGTATAAAACAAACAAACAAAAACTGGATGAGCTTACACTGTTTGAAACTTTATATAGTTCTCGACTCCCCCTGTGTGTTTAAATATATAAATGGACTACAATGTTGACCATCACACCAATAGGGTCTTTAATGACATTGCCTTTAAACACATAGACTTTGACACGGAGCTGGTCCCCCATTTGTAGCCATAACAGCTTCCACTCTTCTTGGAAGCCTTTCCACAAAATGTTGGAGTATCTGTGGGAATGTGTGCCCATTCATTAATTATATGGAGTATTTATGAGTTCAGGCACTGATTTGGAAACGGAAGGCCTAACTCACAATCTCCCAAAGGTGTTGGATGGGGTTGAGGTTAGGGCTCTGTGTGGTCCACAAGTTCTTTTAAACTGTACTCATCCAACATAACATAATGTCTTTATGGACCTTGCTTTGTGTAAGGCTTTGTCATGCTGGAATAAAAAAGGACCTAAAACTGTATCCAAAAAGCTGGAAGCATGATGTTGTCCAATATGGTTTGGAATGCTGATGAATTAAGATGATCTTTTCCTGGAAGTAAGGGGTCTTGCCCAAACCCTAGAAAACAGTTCAATACTTTTGTCCAGATTGTGTAGTTCTCTACTTTTACTAGCATTTAATTAGAAAATTAGAAAAATTTAATTAGAAAAATGCATTTTGCTTCTGCACTGTTCTACCAGTTTTAATATTAATAATGGATTGCTTTGCAGTAACTACTATTTTTCCTGTTGCACTTTAAGTAACATTCAGACACTGAATAGCACTGCATTTGTGGTCTCCGTGGATTGGACTAGTTTGTCCATCGGACTGACATCTGGGGAACCTGGAGGCCAAATCTACACCTTGAACTTCATGTTCCTCAAACCATTCCTGAACAGTGTTTGCAGTGTGGCAGAGCTCATTATGCTGTGAAAAGACAAGATCTTTAAGGAACCCAATTCAGTGTACTTCATACGAGGAACACCCCACAAGTTCTGGAGAACTTTGACCCATCTAAGCTTTCAAACTCACTCAGATTCTTACTTGTCCATTTCTCCAGTTTTCAACACATATGCCTTAAAGAAACTGTTCATACAATGGCTATACTGGCACCATCATTACAAGGTCATTCACTTTACCTGTTAATCTAACAGTAGGTTCGTCTTTAACCCATATAAAGCCTGTACATGGACAAAACATTGTTTTGGGTCAAGTAATGAAATACCATTGGAAATGCAGTTTAATCCAATAGTAGGCCCAAAGTAGCTCCGTGAAACCATCCATCAATATTCCCGGGGACTGAGAGGTCAATTTAGTTACGAGCTGCTGGGTTTAGTTCGCCAAGCTATTTAGTTCTACCACCTGAATCCACTAGAGGGCAGCAGACGTATGAACAAAGGGGGAAAACAGGTTTTAAGTCAAAGGCAGATCCAGTTGGGGAGGAGGCCAAACATGTTTACATATTCAAAAAGCAATACATGGAATATCAGAGAGTCAGAGAAAACAGTTTTATCACAGATCCTTTATTTTCAAAAAAAAAAAAAAAAAAATCCACATTCTTCAGGTAGAGTTTGGAAATAAAGTGAGACAGAAGGAGAGAGGCAGAGTCTGGTACAGCTGCTGCAGCCCCGGTGAGGGCGGATTATACAGAAACATTCAGACATTAGCCGAGCTTTTCTACAGCGGCGTGCAGTCCCGCCGTCAGCTGATGTGTTTATTTTTCAAAAAAAGAGAACACATTTATCCAAACGGATCTTATTCGTATTTTACGCAGACAGAGCTGGGCCTTCAGTAAGAAGAGAAGTACAGGGGGATTAAATGTGGATAACCAATGGCACCCGAGCACTTTTTAAAAAGGGGGTGGGGGTTTAAGATTTGGAGGGGTGGGGTTGGTACTGCAGCAACCATGACGAGGAGAGTTGGCTGGTACCCATCCATGAGGTTCTTCAAGATACATCTGAGGGGAGAAAATATATATTTAGCATATGTAACGCCACTTTTCTTCAAAAAGACATTATCTAGTTAAAAGGAAATGCATTAAGCCTGCACACTAAAGCTGGTTTAATCTAAACAGATGTTTCACTCACCACAAAGTGTTTTTCCCCCCCAGAACTGACATTTGATTTGACCTCACAGTACATGAGAAGTGACTGTGGGGGGGAGCTAAAGGGGTCCAGCGCCAGCCCAAAATTACCATCAGCCGGTTTGCCCAATGGCCAGTCTAGTGCTGGGTTCGACCCCTGTATGGGGCCGCTCGAGATCTGCCTTTATAAAACAATTACCTCTGGGATCAATACATTTTTCTCATGTGTCCATTCCTTTAACAGAAGCGAGTCCATGCTTCTCCGGGATCTCGTCTTTGTTTTGGGACATTAAAAGCCTTTGAGACCGATACAGCACTAAATGCTAGGGAATTTCTTTTCTCCATACTATAAAGTTTGGCATCTTTAACAAGCATCAGGAAACAGCTTGTAGCTGTTGAGCTATCAATATTTAAGCAAACTGCCGAAACCATAAGTGTTTATTTTTAGGAAGACCAATTAAATCAAGGAAGAAGACAGCCTTTCCAGAACATTGTCTGCAGAAGCTTGTTTTACCACCTCTCAAGAAAAAAAAATCTTTGGATCTGCATCACTCTCAAAATTGAGCTCTAGTGCCCTCCATTGAGGGAGACCAGTCGTGGTGACAGAAAACTTTAATCCTTGTGAATAAACTAATGTGTAAATGAATCACTTCTGGGGACATTACACAATAGCAATTAAAAAGCAGGACATTTTAACCCCCCCCCCATGTAAAAAAGACTGGGGAGTGAATTTTATGCTTTGTACTGAACATTTACATACAACTTATTTTGAAAGAGCAAGTGATACACCCACCCATTTACGGTTCTGAAACCAAGCAAGATAAATGACACCACACATTTAGAAAACGTGTCAGTACAAGTGTCAGCCAAGCCTGTATTTGAAACCCACTCCTTTTCCCCTAAATGGAGATTCCACTGATGCATCCGATTTGCTTGCATCAGTGTTTGCCACCATTTCATCAACATTGCAAGCTAATATTTGTAGAACATCATTAGACATCCTCTGTTAAACTTTGAGTGGGAGGTTAAACGGCTCAATTTTCAAGCCTGAGGAATCCTGCCATTCAGGAAATCCATAAAAATCAGGTACTTGTTTCCCCTCATGAAACAGAAGTACACTGCAGGGCCAACAGCAAGTACAAAAAGTGCAAGAACTCTTAACAAGCAATGAGCATATTATGTGGTGGGGTGGGGTGAAGTCTTAACACGCAGAAGCTGTCAATGAAGATTAATAAGGAGTTTAACAAATCTTAAATACGTACAGCTGGCAGGCCTGGCTCCATACCGCCGCATGATCTGATCTTGTGTAAATTTCACAAACGACTCGTATTGTTCTGCAATGAAGAGAGACAAGAGTGATCAAGGTACTCAATCCACAGCTTGTACAGTTTAAGCCTAAAACCTAACACGGACTTGATTGCAATTTTAGGGGGAAAAAATATTCCGATTGCTCACAAATATACAGAATGAAAATGTGACCGTGCTATTTACACCCTTTCACATATATACAAGATTTCATTACTAATTTCCCCCTTTGCAATTTTTCTATAGTAAAATTTCAATCAACTTGAACCTTTAAAAAAAAGATTGTTGAATTAATCACCATCGATGCATAAAATTATGACGCATGGATCCGTCACATTGATATAGTTTAACAAGTCATTGGCTGACCCATATAAACCTTTACCTGCCAGTTTTGTGTTGAGAATCTGCTCGTACTCCTCGCGGATTTTCTCTTCGTGGTCTTTGAGAAGGCGCTCACACAAGTAACCCACCTGCCGCAGCGTAAACGTGGGCTGGTCCTTCTTCAATGACGAGGCACCTGAAAAGACCAAAACACATGATATAAACTTTACTTCTATGACATTTGCTTTTCTCTAATACAACTTTAATTTTTTTTTTTTTTGCAAGTCACAGACGTAGGCCAATGTAATGTTAGGAGTCTCGGCCAAGGACTTTTACTGGTGTAATGTGGTGAGTCACCTAGGGTAGGAATCGAAAATGTCCTGCCTGGAAAGCAATGATGTTACTCACTACACGACTCCAACCATGTTACCCATGTCGAGGAGAATTGGAGTAAGAGCCAAGTCTAAAACTTTTCCGAAGTAAAAAAAACTCCTTAAAGTTGGTTTACTGAAAAACAGCCTTGTGACCCGGTAAGAGGATCCCTCCCCTGCTCGATTTGAGATGGGTATTTTATGGGCATAAGATAGCATTGATCCATCCCACCTCACAGCATTCCCCCAGTAAGTCTCAATTACATCAGTATTTTGTTCTGCCCTCTCTATTCTTCTACTAAGTAAAAGCTCAGAATCTGCCTGCCATTACTTCATAGCTGGCCAGGTTCCTGTTTTAAAAAAGCTGCTCGCGTTTGTTCAATGCGGTAATCTTGGCACATTGGACATGATACGGTTTGGAAATCGCATTACAGATCCATTCAATCTTCAAGGACATTCACTTTCTGCGAACTCTTAGTTAACGCCAAATAAAACTTCAGGAGAAACCTCTACAAACTGGACACCGGTGTCGCATGGGCCGATAGCCTTGAATGCATTTAACCAGAGTTTATCCAGTTAGGGCATACTGATGGTTGAGAGACATTGAGATTTTTTTAAGTGCTTGTAAGGCCTCTAACAATACACATACATTTTCTAACACACCCACTACTCTACAATTTAAAGTGAAAACTGGTAGGACACAAACAAGCAAAAAACAAAAGCATTCCAATCAAGTGCTATGTGCATAAGATTTGGTCATTATTGTAAAGTCTTGGTTGATCCTTACAAACATCAGCTTATTAATTGCTTGTCTTAAAAACATTTATAGTCTTTGATCAAACAATGACCTGAGGGTGAGCTGGGGGAGGAGATAGCGGGACAGGGACTCGAACCCTCAGCAGAGCCACACGCCTCCGTCTGGTTGAAGGCCCCCTCCAGCTGCCGCCGCCGTTGGTAGCGGCTGTACTCCTGGCGGATGTTCTGGAAGATCTGCTCTGTAGGGTCAAGAACGTAAAGAAAATGCATCACAACTTAAACACTGCCACAGGTGAAACAAAGCCTTTCTAAAGTGATAGCTTCATAGGAGGAATAAGCATTCTTGACTTCAATGCAATATAAGATTTTATTCAAATTCACTGAAGACAATGCATCATTAATCAAGGCTTATTATTTTATAAATTCAAATAGTATAGATGTTCTACAGGCTTCACACAAATGCTTTATTCATTTTTCAGAGAGAACAAATCATATGAAAACAGGGTTTAACCACTCAAACTTTTAGATTTTCACAAAGAAAATTTGATTATTAGGGATGCACCGAATATTCGGCCACCGAAAAAAATTTCGGCCCAAAATTTCGGCTCTATGGCACCAGGCCAGGCTTAAAGAAGCAACGTTAGTTAGTTATCGCTAATGCTAGCGCTAGCGCTAATGCTAACATTCAGATTTTAGATACAGAAAAAGTAAAAAAGCGAGTAGAGTTGCACCGAGCCGAGCTGGTACCAGTCAGTGGAAAC
>JBBPDH010012211.1:0-23969 GCA_037974565.1 Clupeocharax schoutedeni
ACACACAGATATCCCCCTAAAATAGCTAAAACTAAAAACAAACTAAAAACTACTTCCAAAAATATTCAGCTTTGATAGTAATGAGTTTTTTGGGTTCATTGAGAAAATGGTTGCTCAATAATAAAATTATTCCTCAAAAATACAACTTGTCTAATTATTCTGCACTCCCTGTAGATGCTCAAATATCAAATGACAACAGTGTTAGGGCTAGGATTAGGAAGAGCACCGCTGAAAGGCTTAGGTTTTAAGTGGAGATTTGGGTAAGGTGTTTTAATAGGTGTTTAACTGAATGTGCGTTAAATGTAAGATAGAGCTCTATTAAGGTATGTGCAGTGAGCTGTCAGCTACATTTGGTGTAAGATGGACACTGGGTCAGCTTGATGCTTGGCTACTAAATCACTTTAACTGTGGCAACAAAGTGTCTAACTCTAGGCCACATCCTAGTTATCCTGGCCTTTCTGAAGGCTGTGGCTACATGAGAAGGAAGTGCTAGTCTGTCCAAGGCAATATTCATTCGTCAAGCTGCCAAAGGTATGCAGTGGTGTGTATGTGTGTGTGTGTGTGTGTGTGTCTGTGCATGTGTGTAAAAGCCATGCCCCCAGGCGTCGCTGGGAGCCAGTTTTTAGATCTGACACCTCCTGTGTGAGTCGGTAGATGACGGCTGGTACGGGGACAGTCCCCTGCAGAGACGCTAATCCAGTGGGTTCGCTGTGGTCTGCTGTCAGCTGCATGGGCCGTCTAGCTGAGTTCTGATGCCTTATTTTAGGCGGTTCTCCTGCGCCGCAGCGTTTCATCACGAAAAGCCTTCAGGCTTGACATTTTTTTGTCTGTGCACAGAGCAGGGGAGTAGCATGGCTTTTTTTTTCTTTCTTCAGGAAGAACAAATCAAATCACTGCGTGTCAGGCGTGGGCATGGATGGATTTTCTGTTTATAAAACAAAGAGTGGTAAATGTGTTTTTACTGTTCAGCATTGCACTGAAGAAAATGAATGCTCTGAATTCCCTTGAGATTAATAGATCATTTCCCTATGAGTAAAACAATCAAGCTTTTTAATGCCCAGTGAAGACATCTTGTTGTGTAATCTGGGTTTATCTTGTTGAAGCAAGCTCTTTCTACGATCTCCCCACACTATTTAATGCCCACTACTGACAAACCATTTTAATAGGTACACTACCTTGTCTCTTCACTTGGTTGTCCATTTCATTATCTCCAATTAGCCCCCTTATACCACAGATTCTCAGCACAGCAGTAATATCGATATGGCAGCAGAATGTTGGTGTGTGCAGCTGTACAGAGTAGATTTGGAAGTCTCCTAAACAGGTTTAAGTCAATGATACATGGACTCTACACAAATTATGAAGGTGTGCTGTGGTATCTGGCACCAAGATATTAGCAACAGATCCTTTGTTGCTAAGGAGGGGCCTCCATGAATTAGCAGATGCCATAGGTGCTTGATCAGAGTGCGATCTGGAAGCTGATTTGGAACACCTTGAACACTTTGTCATGTGCCATAGGTACTCATAGGTGCCTCTAGTGCTCTTAGGGAATGCTGTTGTCAAGAAGGGGTGTTCCTGCTCTGAAAGAATGTTTAGGTAGGTGGATTGTGTCAAAGTTGCATCCAAAAGATTCCCAGCAAAACATTAGCCAGAACATCACACTGGTTTTGTTTCCTCACATTATCATGGTGGATGTGTGGAAGGGAAAGGGGAGGACGCTACGGCAATGTAAAAATATGGAGAAAGTTTAATACACAAACCCAAAATACAAACACAGAAACAAAATACAACAGTGAACCAAAAAGCCTCACTCGGAATGAAAAAGAAAAACAAACCAGAAACAGGATACCAAAAAACAGGGAAACAAAATGGCAAGGCTTGTGCTCTCCTGGCTTACAAAACAATAACAAAAAATCAAGACCTATCTCTCGCAAACCAGTAAGAGAAAAAGTGGTACAGGGATTTCTGCACCTCAACGCGCAACTCCAGAGCCAGGATATGGGGAAGCATGAGCCTGCGAAACAAAAGAGAAACAAGGAACATTAAACACAGAGAATACAACCATAAAGCAGACAAGGAACTCACACAAAGGCACGGTTATAACTAATACAGACACTACAAACAGGGGTCAGGCTGGGGTTTAAATAATGAACATAAACGAGGAACAGGTTCAATTCAATTCAATTTTATTTGTATACCGCTTTTAACAATGGTCATTGTCACAAAGCAGCTTTACAAAATGAAATAAATGTGAAGTAAATATATGTGTGTGTGAATGTGTGTGTGTGTGCCCCTGATGAGCAAGCCAAGAGTAATGGCGACAGTGGCAAGGAAAAACTCCCTAAAACTCCCAGGTGAAACTAATGATGACGGGACGTGGTGCAAATGGAACGGGCATACTATAAAGGGAGAAAGGGAGGAAGGGAGGAAAGGAGGTGTAATGACATATGGAAAAACTGGAGACAGAGGCAGATACGGAGACAAGAAACGAAAGTAACATGGGAACTGAATAAACTGAATAAACTGAATAAATAATAAAGGAAACTAATATCCGGGAGACGGGGAACGGAAAACACGGGGGGAGGGCGAGGCGACCATTACACACATAGTACATCTTTTCCCAAGGTAATTCTCACACACACACACACACACACACACACACACACACAGCCATCAACAGGAGGCAAAAGAAACCCTGATTCTTGATGGTCCAGCCTTGATGCTCACATGCCCATTGTTGGAGCTTTCGGTGGTACATAGGGTCAGCATGAGCACTGCAATGCAGCCTCTTATACAATGGATCAGAGGCCTAACCTTGGCTCCTCACATGCATCAGTGCTCCCTGGGCAAGCATGATCCTTTTACCCTTTTTGTAGTTATTAACCACTGCATATCACCCAGTTGTGCACACTGTCAGCTGCTCACTTGTTGCCTAATATATCGCCCTCCTTGACAGGTGCCATTGTAATGAGATAATAAATGGTATTCACTACTTGTCAATGACTCATGAATGTTTATTATACATTTTACATAGGAATTCTAAAAGTTTATCCCCCTATAGCAGTTTATGCTAAGCATTTTAAAAAGAGAAGCGTAATGTTGCTTTCTGACACATAGGATATAATTAAACAGAAACAGATGGGTAAAATTATTTACAATCTATCCATTTTCTGCCAAGACAAATTTGGTGTCATATTTGTTTTTTTTTATAGGGAGCTTTGAGGAAAATGGAGCTGACATGTCATAGAAGCTTTTAGTCCATCTCACACTCCATCCTCAAACCATGCTCTAATCTTATAGTCTCTGCTGTTTTGGTGAGTTTACTGAAACTCCTTACCTCAACTATTCTGAATGACAGCACTGTGGCTGTGGCATATCTTCATAGCAAATTTATCTGAAAGAATATTATTTCATGGATTCTACAGTACAATACTGTTATAGTATTACTGAACACGTATCCTATCTTTCACACACCCATCTCTCTCCCTCAAGTTTCTATCTCACCTTTGTGCAGTCTCTTGCCCTGCTCCTATCACGGCTCTGTGCAGCCTTTTCCAGCAGTGACAGGGTTTTTTTTACTGCCTGCTCTTGTGTGACTGGATTGCAGAGGTCAATCATAAACTACACAAGAGGTCTGGCAAGTTATATAGAGCAGAACAGGCAAGGCAAATTCAATTAAAAGTCAAATTCTAAGGTAACACAGCGTGGGGCAGAAAACCATGGGATTGTATGGTCACATACAAAAATTGTAGTATGTTCAAGATGCGGTGATTACCACTAGAGGTAACAACATTACCACTAACCTTGTCCCCTTTAAGATCAACCCATCTGAATCTGAACCCCCCACCCCATCACTCCACTACTGCAAACTTTCTAAGTGTAACTGGGTGATTATAAGAAGAAAATGGCTATATAAAGAAAAATGTCCTGGTTGGCTGCATTGCCCATATTCAGAATGCATTTCAAGTCATTATGGACATGTTTGTTGATTTGTTTTATCAGAGTAGCAATAAATAGGCATGAAGTATATTGTTATTTATATGCTTTGCTTACTCAAATAGGTCATTTTAAGGTCTTTAATTAGTGAATTTAGCTGCATTTAGATGAACACATTGTGTTCCCAGGTGTTCAGTTGCACACACACAGCTTCAGCCATCAGCACAGAGGGTGTAAAGCACCCCTCTGCAAAAGACTGTAGAGGATGAACTATATTTTCTGGAGATGATGGATCTCCATCTTTCCGATGAGTTGAAGTGGTGTTGGTGATCCAAAATCAATCATCCAGCATTAGTGTCTGACCTCACTAATGCTCTAGTAGTTGAATGCAGTCAGTTCCTCACAGCCCTGGGCAGTTAGCAACTATCCTTCCTAGAAGAGTACAGATCATTTCTGAGGGAATGGGAGGTCAAACTTGCTAAAATCTTGTAGCTTTGATCTTTACAATACACATGAAAAGGAGAAGAGTAGGTTAAGAGACATTTTTGTTGAAATTACAGGTTTATTTGGAGGCTTCTTATTCATTAAGATAGATATGAGAGTAAAAACTAAGGTGTGAAGCTCTAGAGTCATGCTGTTAAAGAGGTTAAATGATTTCCTTTAAAGAGGCCACACGCTGAGCTGTGAAGTTGTGAATGTAACAGTCTGAGCTGGATGAAATACAAGGGCAGCATGCATCAGCAGAGCTCATAAATTAACACAGAGTTAATCAGATCTCCACTGAGTGTCTCCAGAGTGCACAGTTCAGCAGGACATAGGTGCTAATGCGGCACTGCGACTTCTCCTGTCCTAGTGGAATGTGTGAATGAAGTAGGTCATGAGGTTGCGTACTATGTGTCTCTTCAATGCTGTATAGAGGTTCATAGAGGCATGTGCACATGTGAGCACTAAATACACTGCTGAAAAGTATTGAGGTCCCTAACCATTTACACAAACAGGGATTTTAACATTCCGTTCAAAACATAGACTTTAATATGGAGTTGGTTCCCTTTTGCATCTATAACAGCTTCCACTCTTCTTGGAAGGCTTTCCACAAGATTCTGTTGGAATTTGTGCCAATTCATTCTGTAGAGCAGTTATGAGGTGAGGCACTGAGGTCTGGCTCACAATCTCCATTCCAGTTCACCCCAAAGGTGTTGGATGGGGTTGAGGTCAGAGCTTTCTGAGGGTCAGTCGGGTTCTTCCTCACCAAACTCATCCAGTCATGTCTTGCTTTGTGCACTGGGGCACAGCTATGCTGGAATGGAAAAGAATTCTTCTTGTTGACACTGTCTGTTCACATTATGCACTGACTTTTCAACCACCTGAGGAACCGATCACCTGTTTTCTCTTTCATATCTATTTACTGATGTCTGCCCCGCACATCTAAATGCAGATGCCATGTAAGTCACTACTGAAATAATGACCAGTTATATAGTCTGTGTGACTGAAGCTCCTGTGGTCCTTGCCTCCATGATGAACACTTTTTAAAGTCTTCATGCCATTCTAATCCAAAACCAAGGTGAACTGGGCCTGGTCAGTATGTTTATAAGCACCACAGAGCATGACAGGATGTTTATTGCTTAATTAAATTTAACTGAAACACTGTTTCTTCCCTGCTTGCCACACATCTGTATATAAAACATAGGATATATATATGTTTTATGTGTTATATGTATTTATATAATACACATGGGTCATATATCTAGCCCTGTGTCTTGACAAGGTATGAAATGAAACCTGCGTGTGTGAGTGTGTGTACTGAATACTGATGTTTGCTCTGATGGCGCTGGGCAGGTCAAAGCTTTGAAGTGGCCAGCCGCCCCTCCCTTCCGCCGACAGAGACATGGGAATCATTGCCAAGCTCCTGCTTCACCAGGGAAACTACACCGCTGATGGCTTCTGCGCTGCGTCTGTCATGTTCAATTTATTTGTTGTGGATTTGTTTCTCTCTCTCTCTCTCTCTCTCTCTCTCTCTCCCTCTCTCTCTATCTCGCTCTCTGTTTCTCTCTTTCTCTCTCTCTCACTCTCACTCTCGTCCATTTCCTTTTTCCCCTCTCTCTCCCTATTCTTTATCTTTTTAATCTATTTTTCTTTTAATGCTCTATGTTTATTGTCTTGTACTCTCTCTCCATTTCCCCATCTCTTTCCTACCCTGCTCTTTCCAATATCTCTCCTCATTCTCTCTCTCTCTCTCTCTCTCTCTCTCCCTCGCAACACAGTGCCATTACATCTCCTAAGGTCATTCTCTTGTACCTTTGTGTTGTTACTTAAGTACCTTAAAAATTCAATCATTTCATTCTTATTTGAGAATTTGTAAGTGATATTACATCTGCTCAAATATATAGAGAAGTGAAATATTTTACTTTCCCTTCAGTTCAATGTTCATCCTCCTTTAAATCATTGGCATTTTGCTCCCAATTCCTTTTCTAGGTTTAATCTCACTCTGTTCTGTTGGTTCAGCTCTTCGACAGTTCACACATCTCACTCTGGAGTTTTAGCACTTTATTTTAGACCAAAAATAAGAACAGTGCCTACCAAACTGTGGTCTGCCCTTTACTGATACTCTGCTGAGCTCATATTTCCTTGCAGTAACAATACTTTTGCATGGTTTAGGCAGTTATTAATTACAGCAATGCTTAATAGTGTAGAAGTAAACACTGGGTGGCTTTATTGCTCTAGCTAACATCTAGCTATAGGAACAGTTACTTTAGGCTCATGTGCAGCTGCTTCAAAATCCCATAAATATGATTTACCAAGGTATCGTGTAGTACATGTAATGCCCCAACATGGTCTTCCTTTCATCCACTGCCCGTATGCACACCAGGTCGTACACACTCTGCTGGTCAAGCTTAGAGAAAGAAATCAACGTGCAGAGCTGTTCAGTGGCCAAAAGGATCAGTCGGAGCAGGTCCGGCTTGTTCACTGTGACAGCGCTGAGCCCCTGGTAAACAGTGCATGGTCCGGGATCCTCCTTTTTTTACAGAAAAAGGACCTGGCATAGATGGGAGGCATGGACTTGCTAATGAGCCCCTGCTTGAGCACCTTGGCCATGTACAGTATGCCTCCATGTCATTTCAGGCTCAGACAGCTGGTAAGCACATGCCTGAGGGTCCATGGCTAAAGGCAGGAGCCAGTGGCACAAACCCATGGCCAGTTTGGAGGGAGACAGGTTCACCTGGTGAGAACAAAAACCTTGGCTAGGCCAGAATATTCACGATCAATGTTTACGGGGAAGATTAGTATTAGGTTTTTCAATGGATGTAGCAAGGAATTGGACTGATTTGCATGAGCGGACCAGGATATATATCTATGTGCGTGCCAATCTACCAGAATGTTGTGTAGCCTTAACTAAGGTCAACTTAAAACTAATTAGTGTTGGGATTGGGAAGAAACATGAAAATGGTTTCATGGTGGTGGGGGGAAACAACCAATTGCACTGGGGCTGCGACAGGAGTGAAAGGGGTGCTGCTGACCAGGTTACCAGGTGGAGCATATACCATAAGAGGGTAAGTTAGAGCCACAGGAATGGGTAAAGAAATTCTAAGGACTTGGAAGTGTTTCCAGCCAACACAGAATCTAGAAGGGCAGACAAAGAGACAGACGATTAGACACTGATAAATTAACATAGAACAGAAACTGAGACAAGGACACAGACTCTGTCAGAGCCCCTGTGGCGTGCCAGTGCCAGTCCTCTGCCATGTTCCCAATACCCAGGTTTTCCCCAATAAAGCTTCATTGGCAGAAATGTGCTAACTTCACTGAGAAACACAGGAAATTCAAGCTTTTCAGTCAAATGGGAATGTAATAAACGCTTTCCACAGTGTGCCTGAATGAAAGCAGAGCAGAGACAGGCGCATTTTTGTAGCTGCTTATTTTCAAAGTCTGTACAAATCGTGACTTCTATTCATATTTTGTTCAGAAATCTTCTAAAAAGGTGCACACAAATTCAACTCCATAATTATTGCCACTGTTGGCAAATGTGTTTAGTGCAGACGTTTTATTATGAACAAAATATGACTTAATCATGTTTCTATTTATATTTCACTTTTGTCAATTCAGTTCAGCATATTTCACAGCATCTGAGTCTGAATATGATGTAAAATAGAGGCTAAATTTGCCTACTTATTTATCAACTAAGGGAAGAATATGGATTATTTTAACAGAAGTAAAATGAGACAAAAGTTTGTCAGCCATCTTAAATCAGGTAAAATGCCCATATCCACTTTTAGGAAGTTAAAATAGCCAGAGCTCTGCTGAACCTACTTGGAAGAAGATGCATGTTTATTTTGCCCACACACCATGAGGAGGGCAGAAGGAGAAGATTTCCTAAGGTTCACTGTTGTAGATTTAGAGGCATCACAACATTCTCCAAAAAAAAAAAAAAAAACCTCTACGAGGTTCTTGGAAGATGTGTCAGAAGAACATATCTTTAATCATGAATGGATGTGCTTGGAGTACTACAGAACTTTGACTGGTGTCGGGTTCTACTGTAAGATGAAATAGAGCTTTTTTCATCAGACATTTAAGTTGGGTTTGGGTCTCTAAACTGAGATGACTATACAAAAAAGCCTTATTTTTCTTGGGAGCCTTTTTAAGATATATTGCACTCCCCACTACGAAACACACACTTAAACTGTGCTTAACCCTAAATATACCAAACCCCTTAATTTGAATTAAGTGCCTGTTAATTTGTGAAACGTAATTTTACCTTAAAATTAGATGTACGGCATGAGTATGCCATGACTATTATTTAAAGGGGGAAATTTGAAACAGTAAGGGGGGAATTCTGTAGTTTTATCAGCTTTAATCTGTGCACGTTTTCCCTTCATCTTAAATTCCTGTATGGGAAATTAAGGTCAAAGTTAAGGCAGTTTTAAGAGATAAAATTAAGGGCTTTCATTTCATTGTTCTGGGTTTCTCCAGTACCAGGATACTTGACATGAGAATCGTTCTGTCTGTTAAATTTATAAATCTATAAAAATCTATTTGTGTGTTTTTTTTTCTAATAAGTGTGGGTAGCTAATTTGTGTCCTTCCTAAAAGGTTAGTTCTTTCTCAGAAAGTTATTGCATGAAATGGTTAGGCTCATCATGGTGCTTTTAATCACAATTTGGATATAAAGTTTTGACCTAAATGTTCTCATTACATATTCATGACATATACTGAACAAAAATATAAACGCAACACTTGTTTTTGCTCCCATTTTTCACAATCAAAACTCAAAAAAGGTTCATAAATCTGTCTGAATCTGTGTTAGAGAGTGTTAGTTCTCCTTTGCTGAGACAATCCATCCCACCTCATAGGACAGGTGCCTTAGACTGCCCACAATAAAAGGTCACTGAAATGTGCACAGTTTTGCCTTACTTAGGGGGGGGTCAGAAAACCAGTCAGTATGTGGTGTGGTCACAATTTGCCTCACGCAGGTTCACTCCTCTTCAATAGCTGTGCGAAGTTAGTGAATATTGGCAAGAACTGGAACACGCTGTTATTGCAAATCCAGAGCATCCCAAGTATGTATGTATGGGTGATGTATGATGGGTGACGTGTTTGGTGAGTATGCTGGCCATGCAGGAACTGGGATGTTTTCAGCTTCCAGGAATTGTGTACAGATCCTTGCAAAATTGGGCCATGTATTATCATGCTGCAACATGAGGTGATGGCTGTGAATGAATGACACAACAATGGGCCTCAGGATCTTGTCACGGTATCTCTGTGCATCCATCAATAAAATGCACCTGTGCCCATACCATAACCCCACCACCACGGGCCACTCGATCCACAACGTTGACTTCAGCAAACTGCTCACCCACATGACGCCACACACGCTGTCTGCCATCTCTCCTGAACAGTGTAAACCGGGACTCATCCGTGAACACCTCTCCAACGTGCCAGACACCATCGAATGTGATGTGATAAAATTAAGGGCTTTCATTTCAATGTTCTGGGTTTCTCCAGTACCAGGATACTTGACATGAGAATCATTCTGTCTTTGTCAAACATTTAGCTGTGTCACAGTGTCGGGGGCTAACCCCCCGATACTGAGAGCTAGCTTGGAAAGCACGGGCAGGAACCCAGAACTCCATGAAGCAAATATGTTTTATTGAACCAAAACAGGGAAAACACGAACAGCTTCAAAAACAGACTAAGGTTATCAGGACAAAAGTAAAAGGCTCTGTAAGACAATGACCGACGAATACATGAACTAAACACAGGGCTTAAATAAGGAGCAGACTTCAGGGAAAACACACAACAGCTGGGGAACCTAATTAACTGAACACACCCACAAGACACAAAACACAGAGCAAGAAAAGAAAAGGAAAAATGGGAACAGAAAAGCAGCAACCTCTAATGGCCGCTGACCGAACCGTGACAAGCTGATCTTTTTAAATTCTAAATGCATGCAAACATGGTCCAATGAATCAATTTTGATCTGGACATCCCAATCCCCTGAGCTTAGCCCCACTTAAAACCTAGCCATTCATCACTAATCAGTTTTCGTCTACAAGAATGCGGTTTACATATTTGAGATGCATATTATGTCACTGCACTGACATTGTAGTATCATGGACGTGTGTGTAAAGCTGGTACAGACACAGATTGCAGAGGTTTTAAGCACATCAGTATCACTGCTAGATGTAGAGCAGAAAACATCCAGTCATTATTGTGGACTAGAGCAATGATCCACCAATGCATACATACTAGATGCCTACGAGATATGCTTGTAATGTCCGCAGAATCTTTAATTGTAAATTGTAAATTCATTCATTCATTATTTTTTAAATTAAACAATTACAGAAATCCAAACCATACCAGAACAAAGTAACATCCCTTTATGTGCAATGTACCTGAGAGCTATGAGACTGAACGTAGAAAGCATTTGCTCACTCAAGTCGGTTGCAATGACGAACTGCAGTCAGGTCAAGACCCCAAGGAGGACAACGAGCATGCAGATGAGCTTCCCTGAGCTGGGCTGGTGTGGTTTCATGTGGTCTGCCGTTGTGAGGCCAGTTGAATGTACTGATGCCTTTGGAGATGGCTGATGGTAGAGAAATGAACAGTCATTTCACAGAAAACAGTTCTGATAGACATTCCTGCAGTCAGCATGCCAAGTGCACGCTCCCTCTAAAGTAGCAACATCTGTGGCACTGTGCTGTGAAAAATTGCAAACTGCACATTTCAGACTGGCCTTTTATTGTCGGCAGTCTACAGCACACCTGTGCAATATCCATACTGTCTAATCAGCACCTTGATATGCCACACCTGTGAGGTTGGAGAAGGATAAGCGCTCACTAACACAGATTTAGACAATATTTGAGAGTAATGGGTCTTTTGTGAAGAAAACCCACCATTGTAAAATTAAAGTTTGTTACATCTTATGCCTTAAATTATATGCAATTCTCAAAAGATAACAAAGCAAACCCCCTGTCACAGATTCCTATTAGATTATACGAAAGATCAAATCGGTTATAATAAATTATATTAATTACATTAATTCAGAGAAAGGTGAGGTTTGTGTGGTAATTATTGAGAAGCCCACTGGGCCAGTGGTGCTGGTGCTTTCCTTGCTTTAACACAACCAATTCAACACAGTAAGGGGTTTTTAGCAAGCTGATAAGTTGGATCTGGCACAGTTGGTGCAGTAAAAAGCAGGACAGCATCCCTCCAGTCACTTTTAGAGGCTACAGTATGGCTACATCAGGTGGAGCTACAAGGAAAGGTGTTCTAATAAAGTGGTCATGGTTCTGTGTATCCAGCAAACAAGTGCATGAAAATGTAGAATAAGTAGAGTTGGAGCACATTAAACACATGAGGGTTAAGCGCCTCGTTCGTGCTTATCCAACCTGCTAATGCCAGAAAAAATCTCATCCCTGCTGAATTCATCCCACAACAGTTGATCCAGTTGAGCTCATTAGCATCTCCTTGTGAATAATTCCTCTGTTTACTGTCTGCTGCTTTCCTGGAGCAACTGTTATGTTGTAGTCAGAAGCAGTGGGTATGCTGTGAAGAGTTTCAAGCAAGAGTATACAAAGTAATGATAACACTTAGCTATCTAAATAAAAACCATTCACTCCAGCAGTAGATTGTTAGAATGTCTGTGAAATATCTTCACTTATTTATTTAGTATGATAGCCATAAATAAGAATGTTTAGATGTCCCTCTGCTGAACTAGGACTTTCTTTTTGTTACGCTGATGGAATATGTTCCAATAAAAATGTGTGTGATTTACAAAACTGGTAATAAACTGGGTTGTCATCTTTGTTCACCTTCCCACTCATCCCTCATTGCTCGCTAGCTGCTCAACACAGGATCACACTAGTCCAAGAAATGAGAACAGAATATCTGAGTATCAGAATGTCCACCAGAGGGGCTGTGGAAAATGTGCCCAAATCATTTGGGGTTGTAATGTCACATAAAACCATTGATAATTTAGGATTTTACCTTTTGCTTGATCACAGATTACAAAGCCAAGCAAATGTGTCACTTTGGATTTAATATTTTGGGCATACTTTACTTTGCTAGTTCCCTATATTTTATCTACAGATGCTTTCATTGTTAACAAACAGAGGAAACCCTTGTATTACCAACAGCATTATGTTTAGGTATAAAATAAGGATTAGAAGTTGTTGCTTCCATCAGAACATATTAATTTATTCAAAATCAGAATCAGAATCAGAAATTCATTCACTATCGAAGTCGCTTGTCCTAGCCAGGGTCGTGGGGGGGCTCCAGAGCCGGTACAGTCATTACAGGGCTTTTTAACCCTGAAATGCCCCTTTACCTTTAATGTAAATTTAAAAAGATATTATTCCTAGCACATCCTATGCTTGTTTTAAACCACATATATGACTTTTCAGTATCTGATGCTGACTCATTTACAGTCATTTATAAACATTTGGACATCCGTAGTTAAATTACATGCTTTTCAAAGGAAAATAAAAAATGAAATACTCAATGTAAGTGCACAGTGCCTAATTTTAACATATTGATAAAAAGTAAAACACAAAAAGTGGCAAATATTTTGCAAATATTAACTATTGTTTTCCCAATATGTTAAATCCAGCAAGTAAACATAACCATTACATTACAATGTGCTGTATCTGTATCTATTGAGCATATGTACTTATCTGTATATAGGAAATCAAGAAAAAATATATATTATATGTAGGACAAAATCCTCAAAGCATTTCTTCTTTGCTCACAGGGAACCTATCCTTGGTGCCCTTGCTTTGCTCATTAAGTTTCTGGGTCCAGAGTTTTGTAAGGCTGTGCTGGGACAATGCCTTTTGTGCTTCAACTGAATGGAAAAGTCACAGAGGGAACAAAGGCCTTGATTGTCTCCCAAATCAAGCTGGCGCACCTGATCAGGGTGGCTACTTAATTTTTTAACACAATTAGTATGTGAAGCATCAGTTAGTGAATAGTAGTCACTTGAAGAATGCTAAAGATAAAGGATTCTTTAAAGAATTGCAGGAAAGTGACCGTTAGGGGTCACTGTATTTTGTTATGTTTGGTTATTGAGTTTTGGGGACTTTTATTTTGAGTTTCAGGTCTGCTTGGGGTCACGTGGTTTGGTTTTCAGCTGTCTTGTGTTTGTTCAATGAGTATTGTTTGTTTAAGTTCTGTTCTGTAGCCGTCTCATTGTCAGTCCATCACCTCATTTAGTTTTCATGTTCATGTTCTGTAGCAGCCATTGAGCCAGGTTTGTTTTCTGTTTTATTTTTGTTAATAAAGACTCACAGCATTGATCCCTGCTCTCCTGCTTCATCTATGCTTAGAGAAAAATCACGGGAGCCGGCTAGACCCGGCCCCTGTGATACTATATTTGTCTGCACACAGAATGCAGATGTAGGATCCTTAAATTATTATTATTATTATTATTATTATTATTATTATTATTAGTAGTAGTAGTAGTAGTAGTATTATTATTATTATTATTATTATTATTATTATTATTATTATTATTATTCTCTATAGACCCACATATTAGGCTGCATAGTGGAAAAACTTAATAGATTATTACATTTTTCATTAACACTGACCACATCCTCTTTTTCCCAGTTTTCTCTGATTGGTAACTGCTACCTGATCCCTGTCTTTTTACCATTTGCAATACAGAAGTAACCACTGCATCTTAAATGGGGTTATTTGTATTTTTTCCCTAAAATAATTTAATGTGTTTAAATGTCCAAACAGCTGTTTGGATTGGGTGACAATCTCCCGCAATTTTCTGTACATGGCATTCTTCACAGAGGCACCATGTTATATATTTTTCCATTAATTACACACTTTTAATGGTAGATTTGTACTCTAGTTTGATATCGGTTCAAACAAAAGGAGACATATTCTAGGCATGGCTTTCTTGACTCTGCTGGTCAGAGACATTACTGTTTTACACAAAGCTTCAGTATTGTAGCACGCTCTAAAACAACTTAAACAGAGAACACAAGTTAAAGGGAAAATGTGTACAGTAAGCTAAATTAGAGGATTTTTTAAAGGCAATCTTAATGTTTCAGCATACCAAAACATTTTAGACAACGGCATTAAAAGCCAGGCATTCCTGTCCAACACCTGTGTTTGACCGCATAAATGCTCTACAGAATCTATATTTTTGATTGCAATGTCAAATACACCAGGTCTATCTTGGTATAACAGTCAGACATCCCAATTCTTTTGTGGTGCAAGTAACTGTTGCTGAAACCGGTTTAGCCTATTGTGACTTCAGTGTTGACTGTGAACAAACAAAACAAAGCCTTTCACTCCCCAGAACTTTCCTGCATGTTCTCACACTGTTAAGGTTATGCCTATAGCTTATTTTTTTCTGGCCAGGGATAGCTCACTGCTGTTTTCTCCATGAGAATGTGGCTTTTTTTCCCTTTTTGCTGTTGCCAAGTGATGGATGACACCAGAGAGATGAGGGAAGCTGACATACTGCTGGAGTCTGCAAGTGTCACAGTGGCGTGGGTTGGTGGTGGTGGTTGTGGGGGTCCACCGCTGTATAAGGAAATGCAGTAAAGACAAATAATCCACAATTTCAGACCTCAGTGCAGCAGAAAAATCTTTGAAATAAAATAAGGAACCCAGTGAAAGTGCTGTGATTTTTTTGGTTTAGTTTGTTTTGGTTTGATTCTTTCAAGGCAAGTGCAACAAGCTTGGCTGTGATCTTTGAGATAATTGTGCACTTTGTTTGGGGTGTTGCAGAGATATATAAAAAGTGACTGATATTTAAATGGCAGCCAGAGGTTTTGATTTCATTTTAATGCTATGTCATTTCGAGTTCGTCTTCGAGATCATAAAGGAGAAGTGGGTGTTTTGGCACTACCTCCAAACAATGGAATCAAAATGTCTTCAAAGGAATGTGTTTTTCCCTTTATGATACTTATTTATTTATTTGTTTATTTATTTATTTCATCAGACATCATCCCATGGGTGTTTTTTTCATCAAGTGCATACCTTGTTGAAGTGAAGGACAAACAACAGAGTGGTGCTGGAGCGTCAGAAACTTCCAAGAGAAGTGACGGAAGAATCGATTAGGAATGGAAGCGTGGGACCTAATGGAGCAGTGTAATTGATCTCATTTTTATGGACGTGTTGTTGTTTACACCCTTTTTAGTTAGAATAGAAGTGAATTATTTTCTCTCCACCACACCCAGCCGTGGTTCAGTGAGGCTGCTCAGACTCAAATGCAGGTGATGTTTCTGTATCTTCGGCTCAATTACCTGCTTTGTAAACAGATGCTTTCAGAGCTCGTTTCAGAGTCACGCTATAAATCCAGGTGCATACAGATGTGCTGCCATAATCTGTCATTGTTCAAACTGCTTATTTTCCCTATTTTTTGGGTATTCTCATGCTTTCTTAATCAACAACAGCAACAAGATTTTTATTTTATTCATTTTCTGTAACCACTTAGGGCCACAGGTACCTTGAGCCTATTCCGGGGTCTATGGATGAGAGGCAGCCCACCACAGGGCGCACACACACCATCCGCTTACACACTCAAACCTACGTTTGGAATCCCAAACTCACCTAATATGCATGTCTTTGAACTGTGGAAGAAACTGGAGAACCTGGAAGAAAATCGCAACACAATTAGGAAACAATGCAAACTCTACACACGCAAGGCCATGAACCAGATGCAAACCTCCAACCCTAGAGATGTGGGACAGCAGTACTACCTACTGCACCCCTGTGAGGCATGTTATCAGTAAATTGAAATCAGAAAATCAATCAATCAGCTGGTGAGAAAAGGAGTACATGTAAAATAAACCTTCCATCCAAGCAAAAAAATAAATGATCATGTGGATCCATTTTATCTGATCTACTTAATATATAGGTATAGTATCTGCTTGCTATAAACCCAATATCTAGCCTTACTTGAGCACCGTTTAGATATTATTTGGGTGGTAGCTTTGATGGCTGTTCATAATAGAAGGGCATAAAAAAACAAGAGTCTTCAATTTCTCACATGCACTTTAGACGCACAACATTGTTATACTGGCATTGTGTTGCGCTATTGTTTATTCCTTATCTTTTTTTTCTATTGTCTTATAATCTTTTTTACTTTCTTGCACAGAGCATGATAATGATGAATGTCCCTAAATAAAAATCTTTCTCATCGTACTTTAGCTGTAAACGTTGATGTGTAGCTTTACCTAAGTGTCACTACTGGGCTGACAATAGTACATCAACCTGATATATCCAGTCTTTTTAGAATGTGTGATGATGTGCTGTTTTTTACACCTCTTAGAGAATAAATGGCAATGTAATGAGCTGCTGTTTGCTCTTAACCTGAGGAGATTTACTTGTACTCTAGGAATATTGCCATTGATTATTACTCCTTTAGGTGTTTCCAATGGAAACTTTGACTTACACAGGATGATATTTGTGGGGAATGCAGTCTACTTCTTCCTTAGTTTCAAATTAATTCTTAACATTTAGCTCCCACCTACCTTCTGGGTTTATTTCTCATTTTGGGTTTCTTAAAAGGAGAATACACTACATGAACTAAAGTTTTGGGACACACCTGTTTTTCAGAGTTTGCCGTAGACCCCTTATTTCTAGTGAAGACCAAACTTAATGCTTCAGCATACCAAGACATTTTAGACAATGCTATGCTCCTAACTTTGTGGACACAGTTTAGGTGAAGACCACAAAGAAGGTCCATAAAGACATTGCTGGATGAGTTTAGTGTGGAAGAATTTGACTAGCCCGTATAGAGTCCTGACCTCAACGCCACCCAACACCTTTGGGATGAACTGAAAAGGGCCACCTCCATATTAAAATCTACATACTGAATGCAATGTTGTTAAAGTCCCTGTTGGCGTAAAAGTCAGGCGTTCCAATATTTTTCTGCATATAGTGTAGTTTGTTTGCTCCTCAGACAACCTCAGTACTTTCAGCACCCAGGTCTCACATATTCTCAAACATGGTTGTTCTCCTACTTTAAGTTTTTTGCTACTTTAGTCATTATTTCATGATTTACTCGAGGACTTCGCTCCTCTACACATATATTCATCCTCGGCAAGAAGGATGGATGTAATGTACATCGCTGTATATTGCCAAAGCAGGTAATGCAAAGCCAGCATATTTTGACATTTGTTTATGCAGAGAATCTCCCAGACCTCCACATTTTGATCCAATCTCTGTCAAGACATTTTTATCTATCCCATTTTTTTCAGAGACATGACATTATGAAGAAACACATAGGGCAATGACATGTTGTCACGTGTTTCCTCCATCAGGGTGACACCATATAGTGAGAAAGTGTGGATCGTAATGTCTCATTAGCAATTCTAACAAATCTGTACAGGTGTGATTCCACTGTCTGCAGAAATAAAGCTGCTCCCTGCCCTGCAGAGGAAAAAAGCAAGCAGTCAGTTTTCAAACTTGAACTCTTGCTATTGCTATAGACATGATCACTCCTTCTCCCTGCTGAGCAAAACTGCACTTCAAGTTGTGCTCATGGGCTAATGACATGCATAGTAAATGTTAAAAAAATGATGCCTCCCTTCAAAAGGTTGTAATTGCTCACTAGAGTCATATAATAATCACATTTGTGACAGATTATATGATTATAATATGACTAAAATGATTATAAGATGCACTTCAAGGAAGAACTCAACCCAGACTTGAAATAAATCAGGTATCAATAATAATTGCCTGATAATGAAGTTTACCACAACAAATACATTAACCACCAATATTGGAAAAATGGTGACAAATTATGTATCTCTTATTTGAAATGACAGTAATAGAAATATAGCAACAATATGTAATATTGGTAATTGGGGCAGTTTGTGGCCTAGTGGTTAGGGAGCTGCCCCTGCAGTTAGAAGGTTGTGGGTTCGAAACCCAACACTGTTTGTATCATCACTGAGGTATCCTTGGGCAAGGTACTGTCCCCACACACTGCTCATCCACCACCCCCCCCTGCTTCACTTGGAAAACTGAAAGAATTTTGCACTGTTTGCACAGTGTGTTGTTCTGGGGTGTGTTCACATGTCACTATAAGGAGATACTTTAATGGTAACATAATAATAAATCCATATAAATAAAATAAATCGACAGTCTTAGGTGAATATTTGGCCTTCTAAGCTCTTGCAACTCCCTTCCTTGATTAATCATCAGGCAGTGTATTCATAAATATTATGTGCAAGCACGTTTTGTGAGGTAGCTTTTAGAGGCATTTACCACTTCCGAAGTCCAATTATCACTGCTGTGAACTATTCTGACGCTGTAAAATGAAGCATTTAACATCAAACCTCTCAGTATGACGTTGTTAACCATTTGAATATGCAGAGATGTTCCAAAAATCTGTGAAATCTGTGAAAGGTAGACCTATTTGCATAGACCTATTTTTGGCAACATCTAAGTAACATGTATGATGGTTTGTGCAAGCGACCACTGCAGTTTTTCAGTTTTGAAAAAAAAAAAATGCATAGTAGTACCTTGGGGTCATACAGTGAACCCTTACAGGCACATTATGTCAGCTTTACTTTTGAGAACGGAATGACCCTGAAGTACTGTGTGAAGGCATTTCCTCTGGTGGGGCAAATACCTGTGTCCTTGACCTAAATTCTCGGCAATATTATGTCTCTTGCTGCACATTAAATGATGCAACCGGTGGACATGTGGCTGTGCTTTGAGAACAGTTTTGACTCCTTAATAAGGCACTAAGAGCACTGCTGAATTGAATGCTTTTGCATATGCAAACGTTTCAAGGTATGTTGCGTCACATTTTAGAAGCTTTCCATAGCTCAGAAATGTCTTATTATTTGCATTAATTCCAGATGCACGTTTGAGCCCACATTCCAATTTTGTCCTATTATAATGCCAAGCTTACTTAATTTACAAGTAGTTAAAGAATCAAACCTACCATGGGAATATATCGAACAGCTAACTCTGAGGTCCACTTACAACATTTGTGTGATTTGCAAAAACACCAAAAGTCCAACCTTGTAAATACATGGACTTTGCTTTGTGTACTGGGACACAGTCATGCTGGAATAGAAAAGGTTCTTCCCCAAACTGTGTCCACAAAGTTGGAAGCATGGTGTTGTCCAAAATGTCTTGCTATACTGAAGCAGTAACATTGCCCTTCACTGGAAGTTGAAAGGCCTTGCCCAAACCCTGTAAAAATAGGTCTATGTCTATACATTTGTCCATACAGTGCGTGTAAATGCCATCTATTCTCATTGGCTTCACTGTATTGTATTTCAGTGAAAAAGCTGTCTGCGTTGAAATGTGCTGTATAACTTCAACATGAATAAGATTTTATGATCTGGGTAACTCAAGCTTTTAAGCTTATAACTGGCTTGGCTTCTAACTCACTCATTCACTCAGTCGTGTTTAGCAGGTTGAATGTTTGCCACAAATGGGGAGTATTAGCTATTAGTGCTTCATATGAGCAGTGCTTCGCTGCAGTTACCCAGTTTGAAATAGTTATGTGAAAGAAGTGTCACTGTATGACAGTTCTGTGATGATTATGTTTAGTCAATCAGTAATCTGTATAATTTCTAGCTCCACCCATATCTCTTTATTTTGCACACTAGCAAGGGTAACCAAATTCTGCATGAAGTCGTAAATTCTGTAACCATGTACTTGTAATCACCTTCTGTCCCGTTGAAAATCATTATTAGTTCTCTATATATTGACGATCTGCATTAGGGATGGAAATGTCAGCTGGATATATAAAACCAGGCTTTTCGCTCTAGGCAGTTGGAATTGACTTCTCGTCTAACACCTGCCCATGTATCTAAATAACAGACTATGCAGAGCACAGGTTAAGCAATAATTTTACAAATTGACATCTTATTGCAACCAATTACCTTAAGTCTCTGTACTGTCTGCTTAGTACCTATTTAGTATTGAAGTGTTCCTTGCAAATATGGAATACAATGCCCTCTGTGCACTTTCTTAAGTATTTACTTAGGTTTTGGGGCAGAAATGTCATGTGTATAGTATATGTATCTGTAAAATTTCCAAAAGCAGTATGTTTTTGAAAAAAAAAAAAACTTACAGAATTAGTACAAATAAAAAAATAATGCATTTTATTACAAGTGTGTGTAATATCGCTAGGAACACCTATAGTCAAAGTCCTTTAATAAATTAAATAAGGTGCAGCTATGTGCTATAAATACATTTCCATATATATCCACCGCATCCACTGTTGAAAAAGCTGTTGAAATGTCTCATGGGGTTTGTTATATGGGGTGGGTGTTGAGGGGATTGTCTCTGGGGCAGGTGGGGGTGTTGGTGAACCACAGTTGATATGGGAGGTAAAGTGCCGCTAGCCAATCCTGGTCCAAAATAACCTTACAGGTATTAATTGCCCATTTTATCGGCTCCACTGACCATATACATTATAATGACAAAAGTACTGGGACACCAGTCCAGTACATCAATAGGAATTTCATTGACACTGCAGTCAATTACATAGACTTTCATTTGGAATTGGTCCCCCTTTGAAGCTATAACAGCTTCCATTCTTCTTGGAAGGCTTTCTACAACATTTTGGAGTTTCTGTGGGAATTTGTGCCTATTCATTCTGTAGAGCATGTATGAGGTCAGACACCGATGTTGGACAAGAAGGCCTGGCATGCAATCTCCTTTTCAGTCATGAGGTTGAGGTCAGGGCTCTGTGTGGGCCAGTCAAGTTCTTCCACACTGAACTCATTCAACCATGTCTTTATGGAGCTTGCTTTGTGCACTGGGTCACAGTCATGCTGGAATAGAAAAGGTACTTTCCCAAACTATGTCCACAAATTTGTTCAAAATGTCTTGGTCTGCTGAAGTATTAAGATTGCCTTTCAGTGGAGGTAAGGGGTCTAGTCCAAATCCTGGAAAACAGGTGTATCCATACAGTGTAAGTGCACATTGTAGTTTACACACATACAGATTGTATTGTGTCGGCTTTTCTGCCTTATTTGTTAGCTCCTTTGCTCCATTAATCAATGGTCAGGAATCCCTCTGGACCACCAGTGAACAGGTGGGTGGTAGTGTGAAAAACAGAAACAACAGGTAAATATATAACTTAAGCTAAAATAGGTCCTTCTCTGTAGTGCATAGTTTAGGTGCACTGTTCCTCAGTGACCAGCTGTCAGTCTGGACAGTATGGAAGCAGATGTGGCACATTTGGGTCACCCCACACACAACCCCTCAGGCAACAACCACACCACCTAGTTCTTCTGAAGACAATTGATTCCAAACCAACTCAGGGAGCCTTTTCTTTAAGGAACAAGTCATGAATAAGGTACATGCCACTACATAATCTTAAACAGAAACAACAGTAATTATTTTTTACATAATGACTGGTAAATCAAATAATTCAGAAGCGTGGACAAAACAGAGCTGTGGTTGTATGATATCATAAATATGCTGTTTCCATAAAACTGCTCTATGTTTACACTGAAAAATAAAGTGTGCTGAGCTAATGGGATTGTGGTTGATAGATAGATAGATAGATAGATAGATAGATAGATAGATAGATAGATAGATAGATAGATAGATAGATAGATAGAAAGATAAATAGATAGAGAGATAGAGAGAGAGAGAGAGAGAGAAAGAGGGGGGGAGAGAGGGATGGATGGATGGAGGGATGATGGATGGATGGATGGATGGATGGATGTTTGTTTGTTTGTTTGTTTGTTTGTTTGTTTGTTTGTTTTCCGGTTCAGTCTCCAGAGATTAACCACTATCTACTTTAAATATCTAAGCACGGTGCACTTTAAATAGATCCACCTTTTTAGGTCCCAAGGTTTAGGCCCATTTAAGCTCATGCTAAACATTAAACATATCTGCATTTTCATTACAGATGTTTCAAACTCCTCTCAGACTGCACCTGCAGACAGTGCAAGACTCTGGACATTAATAGCCACATCACCTGTAGTCTGTTACATTTAAATGCAAATTAGACGTGTTACAAATGCATTCAGTTGCTCATTAAATGTCCTACATACATGAGCATATTTGTTTATCTTGTACTATTTGTTTTATTTGTGCTTTCAGTGTTTTAGGCTTTAAGGAAAGCACAAAGATCCACACTGGATATGCGAAAGAAAAAAGAGCCCGGATTTGACTGTCTGTCTAAACTTGGCCTCAGGCACTCAGACTGTGTGTGGGCGGCACACTGCAAATTAAAGCATGTGTGCCTATGCTAAATGCATTGATCCCTGCGGAAGCGGACAAACAAAGCCTTTATTGTCAACTATATCTGGGCCCTCTGCTGTGGCTTGGCTCACTCTGCTTTATACCCCATGCACCTATGAATTCTTTAAGTCTTTTAATGACTGCTTTCACAATAAAATGTGATTTATATATATATGGTTTTGGGCTATGCCCTTGCTCGGTCCTCCCTGGTGTGTTTTGTGTTTACCACTTCCTTTTGTTTTTACCTTTCCTTTGTAACATTCAGCAGCAGAATGAGACCAGCAACTCAATACTACTCAATGCCACAAACGCAGAAAAACACAGCAGGGAGTGGAGGTAATTTCACACAGATATAGACACAGGACCACAATTAATTTATGAGCAAATCCTACCTCGCAGGCCCACTCTTTAGACCATTCTTTTGAGTATTGAATAAAGTCACCTGTGCATGAAGGGTTGAACAAGGTTAACTGGTCTGCTTTGGATAGTTTAAGTCAGTTCAGATTTAACTCAACTCTAAAAGAAAATACTTTACTACTGAAAGACTTTATTACTTGAATCAAACACATACATTTATGGGTGGTGCAGATGGTACCACTGGGTGGTAGATCCTCAGGACCAGGATTAGGTCCCCCTAAGGTTAGAGTTTCTAAAGAAGTGGCCAGTAGGTGTATATGTACAGAAGCCTCTTAATTGTTTTGTGTTAGCAACCCTCTAGCCTTTCATCATTGGTTAGGTTTAGTCGGATATTTTTGGGTGTTTAGTCATTATCAACTTCGTCACTATTGGGTATAAAATCCTGAGCGAAACTGCTGTACCTTTTATATTCACTACTATGTAAAATGTTTTTTATTGTGTGCCAAAATTATCAACACTTTGGAATCACACACATTCGCACAGAATATTGTATGAAGAGAATAGCGAATGGAAGATATAATAACACTTTTCATGCTTGGTAATCAACAGTACCATTACTGGTAATCTCTGATGGTTTATTACACTACATGTGGCCAAAACAAACATATGCTTCCTTTGTGCTGCATCCAGCACTTGATCATTTGATCATTTGGCAGTAGCTTATGGTCAGTTTAAGTAACCACTAAATCCCCTCACATGCCTTTGTCCAGCTGAGTATGTCAGATGTAAGTATGATGGAGGGCAGAGAGATGTAAGAGCCCAGCTGTGCTACACATCTGCTTAGAACTGGCACTGTTGTACAAATGACTGCAATTTTGTGGCTGAACACAGAATGAAAGCATAGCCTGTGTTCTCTGTGTGTGTTGGTGTGTGTGTGTGTGTGTGTGTGTGTGTGTGTGTGTGTGTGTGTGTGTGTGTGTGTGTGTGTGTGTG
>JBBPDH010012222.1:0-11165 GCA_037974565.1 Clupeocharax schoutedeni
CTAGTGGCCTTGGGGATCGAACCCGGACTTTCTGGTCGCAGGGCGGATGCCTTAACCACTAGGCCATCCAACTGCCCGGGTAACATGGGTAACATTTACATTTTTTTTTTCTGTGCAGCTGACAGACCGGTACCACATGACCCACGGCCCGGTACCGAATTAAAGGACAAAGCCTAACTAAATTCCCGCCTCTCGCTCCAAACTCCTGCAACCGTCGGAGATCCCCTCCCTCCGCTGTCTCTGCCACACCGGGACGCCTCGCCTTGAGGTTATATGATAGTGATTTAGTGCTTCGGTGGTGATTGAATTCACTTTTGAAAAGCACTAATAATACCCTTGTTTGGTCCTAACCCCCCACTGGTAGTAACTTAAAGTGAAATTGTTCATTTAACAGCCTGTGTTTATCTTCCATCACTAGCTTGACTGATCAGCATTGGCCAGATGAAGTGCCGCCTTCTTCTTTCATGCTGGTCGCAGACGTAGCGCAATACTGCCCCCACTGATTGTGTGGTACTGCAATGCAGAGGGGCATTTAATTTTCAAATTAGTCGCGCGATCAATTTATTTTAAAGCGTTATAGAAAATAAATTAAGGCAAATATTTAACGCGATATTTTTAACAGCACTAATATAAACATAGTAAGGTTTTCTCCTTTCCATCACAGAACCTTTTTTTGATACAGTTTAGATGCCCAGAAATTTTAAAGCGCCCTTATCATGGAAAACAAATGCTTTTTTGAAGAACTTATAGTAGTTTGATGTAGTCTGTAAATCTGTTTACCATTCATTCTTCAGTCAAGATATAGAAACCGATCCGCAAACCAGCCAAATAGAGTTTAGTGTTCTTGTGATGTCACAAAAAACAATATCTGCCTGTTGGACTTAGAGTAGTTCAGCCCCTTCTGTAAACACATTGGCATATAGGCAGAGTTACAAAAAACATTCTGTTTCATTCTAAGGGGTTAACAAATGTTGTGAAATGGTCATGGATGGCATGTGTGTGTACAGATGATTCAGTGTGTATGAAAATTGTAACGATGGTACTGGAAACATCTTGGAAATACAGAGTTAACCTAACCTCGGGTGCGGTGATATATGAGCAATAACTCAAAAAATCAGTACAATAGCAAACCCTTTGCATGCTGTGGGTGACGTAGCCCATCCTGAACTCTCTCCGAGTGATTCATGACCATAATTGTCTTAAACAGAAGCTAAACGGTCCTAATTCTGTTTTTGTCCTTATGGTATGAAAGCTCGGCGGCTTTTAACGGGGCTCTCGAGCTGAAACAGAAAACACTCATTTGTAGATCAGAGCCGCTTCGTTTTTCTCATAAAGGCCCTCTTTGTAAAAGCACAGGCCATCTTTCGCCAGCTGGGGTCTAAATGATAACGGATTCACTGGCAACCCATCGCCCAGCCGTTTCCATAGGAACAGTTTTTCTTTGCTGAAAGTGATTCAAATGAAGCAAAGAGTGATGAGGAACATGACATGCCTTGATAAAGGATTTTTAAGACATTTTGGAGATGGGGAAAAAATGCACTGATCAACATCATTGTTTGCTCATGAATGCGCTCACAAAAAGAAAACGGCTGATTTAACGAGCCGAGGAACTCAGAGCCGAGGCACCGCCTCACGAAGGAGGGAAAGAATGAGCGTGCAGTAGGATAAAAGGAAAAACCGGATTCCTCCGCTGACATGTAACACGGCTATTTCACATTTGAACTGGAGCTCCATAGACAAGCCTGTGGGTTCTGGCTCCATAAGAGCGAAAGCTGCATTAAACTTCAAATTTCTCACTAGTTTGTAGTCGATCAGTCGAGGCGTGTTTCTGGTTTGCTTTTTTAGTTTTAGCACTGCAGCTCTGAGGCTAATGTAGTAATAGAATCTTAGGGAAGTACTTGGGTAAGGACAATTTCATGTTGATTTCATGTTCATAGTTTGTCTATTGCTTCAAAAGAACCGGATTAGGAACAGTTCTCCAGGCTTCCTGAAGGACTTTTCAAAGCTTCTCATTTACAGCCCAATCCCTGAACCTGACCAGTTTCAGATGAATGATTCTGTTGGTTAAGACACACAGTGACCTACGTATGAATCATTCAAGCAGATCTAACTGAAGTCCTGAACCAGTGAAGAACCAGGAGCAGATGATCAGGCGGTGATCAGTATACTGGTGGTGCTGAATGCGGAGTGGTTGGAACTCCTTCCTACTCCTGTGCCTCAGCAGTGCCTAGCGGTCTTGGGAATCGAACCCAGACTTTCTGGTCGCAGAAACTAGGCTACCAGCTGCCCTAAATTTTACAAATATAAATCTCAGCCCCTCATAACCTGCAGCTTTTGTATTGCATTAACTTTTATTCTTATTGACAGAGAGTCATAAGCCATTTTGTACTGCTGACTGATCTGCTTGTACAGCACACAACATCTCACACACAGCAGCGTCATTGTTACAGGTTATCTTGTTACAACAATGTCTATTGTTTATTGTGTATTTTCTTTGAAAAAAATTTGTACTGTCTTATTTTGTTCTTCTGTCACGCTGAGCATGCTATTGACGAAATAATTTCCCGGGATAAATACGTTTTTTCTTGTCTTATCAACTTTTAAGTGAGATCTTCAGCACCACATGCTATGTTGGATTTGTGGATAAATCAATGAGCAGCTAACCAACAAGAGCAACAACGCAGTGGAGCTAAAGTTCCCCTTCCATTGAATGCAAATCCATGAGCTGAATCAACATGAGTGGGAGGCTAACAGTCATGATGTACATGCTGGGAGACACTGCTACTCTCACTGGATGTATAGATTAAACAAAAATATGTTTCATTCGTAAAGCAATATGAAGCACGTTTTTCACTGATGTGATTTTTTTTTCAAGGTCTTCTGAGAGGACATGGGCATCACACGTCTTCTCCTGTCTGATCTTTCAGTGCCCTGGGCTTAGCCCATGGGCGCCGCATGAAGCAGTGTGGACGGAGCTGCACGCAACACGAGTCAAGCTGCAGATCTCGCTGAAGTCTGACTGGCGCGTAAGGGAAAGTCAGAGAAATCGTTAGCTTTCCAAAGACAGCTGGAGCGTTCAGAAGATTCCTCAGCCCTCACTGGCATGCCTAGCCAGTGGACACTTCCCCCCTGCCTGAGGGTCTGCCTCTGACCTCCTGCCCCTTCAAGGGCTTCAGAGAGGAAAAGCAGCCGCATGCTTTAACAAAGCCCATCTCCACTGTCATCGCTAATATAGGTCAAGAGTCGGAAGGGACAGGCCATAAAGCAACTGGGGCTCAACACAGAGAGGAGCTTTATAGTGGGTGAAACAATATGTACATATTTCTCATTTTGTACTTCTTTTGTCGTTTTACATCCATTTTCTCTCCTAATGCCTTGTTTTCTCTTTCTTTCTCTTTGTTTTTCTACTTTTCCTTCCATTTTGTCTTCCTTCCATAATTTCTTTTATTCCTTCTTTTTCTTTCTTTCTTTCTTTCTTTCTTTCTTGATATTGTCTTGCCTTAAGCCTTTCATTTGATCTATTTTTCTTCTCATTTAATTGTTTTTCTTCTTTTCTTTCTCTCCCTTTTCTTTTGTCTTTTTCTTGACTTCCTCCATTTTTTTCACTTTTCTTCTTTCCTCCTATCTTTTCTTTATTTTCTTTCTTTCTTTCTTTCCTTCCTTCCTTCCTTCCTTCCTTTTTTATATTATTTTCTTGCTTAAAGCTCTTTCATTACCAGTTGTGCTGAATTTTTTTATCCAGGATTAGAATAACGAGCTAAATGTTAACGAAAACATGTTAAATGAAAGTGTTGAAAAGTGTTATCATAAGAAAATACTGCAGAAAGTACAAATCCATCAGAATAAATTGGTTACATGGAGCTGTAATTACCCCGCGCTGATAACGACACTCTTTCTTTAATGGATTCAGAGCGCGCTTTTGAAACACACCACCTTCCTTTATGTGACCTTTACATTTTTCTGGTGATAAAACATCTCCCGGTGCAGCAGAGTTGGTGGCGGTGTCAGAATGTCAGCTCTGAGGGGCCGCTCTGTTGCTCTATAGACTTCATTAGTGAGTTGAGACGTGGTCACTCTCACATTCCTCTGCTGTGGTGTTGGAGATGCTTTGATGTGACATCCGTTTCCATGGTGATGGCATCACTGCAGATTTATTGCTAGTGTGAGTCGTGGTCCCTATAGCAGGTGATTCTCAAGGTCCCTGGTAAAAGACCACTGTAGTGTAATCCCACTCATGTTTGCTTGGTCAAAATGGTAAAAAATAAAAGCGCCTATTTTTATAGAGGAAACACTAAATATGCCCCCTCTATATGCTCCCAGTTTAATACTGTGGCGAGCTGGTGGGAACATGTGACTGTGAAGCCCAGTCAGGCAGTTAAAGGGTTAATTTGGGCTTCATAGGGAGGGTGATTGGTGTTGTGTACGTGATGTATGGGGGGTTATGAGCTGCAGGTGCAGCTCATCAGCATCAGCTTTGGCAGGTTTTTCATGGGTTAGGGAGAGGCTAAGGGGTTCAGCTCCTCAGTTGGAGTATAGGAGAAGCAGAGAGAGGTTGTGCTGAGTTGCTGTGTGCCTGTGCTTGTGCAGTAAACGCCAAGAAAAATGCAAGCTCCTGTCTGCGTGTCGCCTTCTTCCACGGCTCGCCACAATACATTACCTTTAAAGAAAATGTAAAGATAAATAAATAATCAAAATCAGAAAACTTTATTGCTTAAAAAAGCGTTAGCATTAGCAGTTAGCATTAGCAGTTAGCGTTAGCAGCGTGCAAAGACTCGTACATAAAAGAAATGTTGAAATAAGTCTCTCTACCCACATGTTTAGACAGGGCACAGCCTACTAATACTGAATAAACTGAGATAACTGTTGAAAATTGTTGGGGGCGGCTACATGCTGCAGCAGCAGCTTCTTCTTTTAATGGCGGTTGACATCTTTTCAGTGTATTACCGCCACCGCTGGTTCTCAGTACGGTCTCAGAAAAATCTGCATGAGACTGAATCCGCGAAAGCTGATCTGCGTAAAACTGAGGGGTTACTGTGTATATATTAATGCTGGGCATTGATTAAATTTTTTAAACACAAATTTTCTCATTGTTATATGCAAAATTAGATGTTTATTACTGTATAAATAAGTACTGTATGGCACAAGCTCTGCTATATATTTTTTTGCAAACAAATAAGGAGCTTTTTAACAGCGATGTTCCCTTTAACATGGTTACACAGTTACAGTTTAAATATTTCTAAATCTGTAATGTGAGCAAATCACATATAAAACCAAAGCTAAAACAAACTTTCAAAATAAACTGATTAAAAAATGCATTAACACATGACAAAATAATTGTTGTTAAGTAAATAATGTGTTAATGCGACAATAACGAGTTCATGTGCCCTGGGGGGTATTCCAGAAAGCAGGTTAAGCTACATAACCGGGTAAGTTCTGCACTAACTTACTCTTGAACTTACCCTGTTATGTAGCATAACCTGCTTTCTGGAATACCCCCCAGTTCTAATATATATATGTTTCCAGTGAGAGAGTGTAATAATTGGAATGAAACCAATGACCTTCTTGCTGTGAGGCTACTGCAATAACCACTGCATGTTGCCACGGGTTACAGACTCTGACACTGGTGACAGAGGTCAAACACTGATGTTGGACGAGAAGGTCTGGATCACAATCTCCGTTCCAGTTCATCCCAAAGGTGCCGGATGGGGTTATGCTACATAACCGGGGAAGGTCTGCACTAACTTACCCTTGAACTTGAATGTAGCATAACCTGCTTCATGGAATACCCCCCAGGGCTCTGTGTGGGCCATTTTTTATTTACCTATATATTTTCTTTAAGGTTAATGACATCAATGCATTAAACTGGGTTTTTAAATGTTTGGGGGCCTATTTAGAGTTTACACTATAAAAATAGGCATTTTTAGGCATTTTTTACCAAAACACAACAACGCATCTCCTGTGGGGGATTACTGTATATATGTATTGGCAACATCCAGTGGGTAACGCTGTTGCCTCATGCCAAGATGGATCTGGATTTGATTCCTGGTGACAAAGAGTTGTGTGTGGAGTTTGCAGGGATCTAGGTGATACTTCTGTTTCCTTCCACAAAGATATGCGAGTATGTCTCTGCCCTATGATGGACTGGTGACCTGTCCAGGGTGTCTCTGTATTTTACCTTGTGACCACTAGGATGGGTTTCAGCCTCCCCGAGACCCTGGTTAAAGATAAGTGGTTTGATAACAGATGGATGAATTGGATGTATCATGTCAAAGTAAATGCAATTACACCATAGCTGTGTTCAAAAAGTGCACTCGTTCATTCGTTCACAGTGTTTGCTATATAGGGGGCTAACTAGTGAACAAGGGGAGGTGACGTTTATTTCATTTTGGACACTCAGGATGTTATGTTTTTACTAACTGTTGCTTAAATAGTGCGCTGGATCTTGGCAATTGATCTGTCGCATAAACACACGTCTTGTCTCTCTAGTTCAGACACAGGCAGGGTCTTGTGGACACGGGGACAGATACATCCATCCACGAGACACTACTGTCCTCCATGGAGAGAGAGAGAAAGTGCAAGTGTGATCTCCTCCATTTAAAGCCCCACTTTCCACCCCATAACGCCTCCCTCCGTCTCACTCCTCTTCATGACAGTGTGCCCGAAAAGTGCACTTGTTCACTATGTAGAGCATGGTAAAAGAAACCCGCAGTGCATGATGGTATATGTTTAGTGGACGTCATGTGGCGATTTTGTAGTACACTAACTAGTGGGTGATATTGATGTTTGGAATTTTGGACAGCACTACAAAATGGCTGATTCAATACATAGTGTCCTACATAGTGAACTAGTGCACAGCTTTTCGGCACAGCTCATATTATTAAAGCAGAAGAGTAGATGCACACTTTTTGCATGCTAATAGACACACTAGGACTTTGTACAGGGAACACAGCTGCATCTTATGGATGCCCAACAGATACTGAAGGGGTAGAAGTTCAAGTGTCCTTCATTTCACTGCTATTGCTGCATCCTTCAACTCTGTGCTAAATCAAGCTGAGGGTCGCTGTGACTCGACGGCCTCATCTCTATTGCTGTGCAGCTTCTGGCCCTAGGAAACAGCTACTTGTACCAAAGCCTTGTGTTTCTGAAAATGTATTTTTAAATCTGGCTCAATCTATATTTACAGACTTTGTGTCATTCTTTTCGTTGAAACCACCCTAAAATTTTTTTTTTTTGTAATTAATCATCATTTTAAAGGCCCAGTTTTCAATGATTATTTTCCCCAAAGTTGACATTTATGTGGATTTATGTAACAAAAATATTTCACTTTCATATACACATTTTCCACTGTACCTTTAAGACTGGTAGATGTAAATGAGCTCAGTTTTATGTAAATATAAAAAATCCTTTGTTGATATTCCATTCTCTGAGCATTATTTCATGATCTCTGCATTTTCTTTCTGTTTCCTTACCATTGTTGGACCCCCCCAAACAAACAAAAGGTTTTATCAATGAAATATCCCTAGAAGAATTTAAAAAAAATGTGAATGCAGATGACATTTTATCCTCATATACCATCAAAATGTATGCGTTAGAGGGTCGATTATGAAATTATGAATGCTTTGGCCTTATAGTAAAGGGAGGCTGGGCATTTTGCTGGGATTGTTTGGGTTCATTTGTCAACCTAAACTAATAAGAGGCTCCTAAAATATTTCCAAGATCAAGATTCTTTATTTGTCACATGCAGTCATACAAGTACAACACACAGTGAAATGTATCCTGAACCGCTCCTTTACTGATATTAAAACAAAAAGTAAATTATAAATTAAAATCTGGACATTTTCAGAACCCCAAATAAAAGAAAGTAATGAGTACAAGTAAGTATAAGTATAGATGTAAGTAAAATTTTAAATAAAAAATATATATATAAATCAAATTTTCTGAAACACAAATATAAAGTAACTTAAACGAGGAGCACCACCAGTTAAGTGAAATATATAGACTGAAAATATGTATTTTGTTTTTTAAAATGTATTTATATAAATAAATGTAGCAGCAATATGTACATTTTGCAAATGGAATGTTTAAGTGCATTGTGCAATAATAGCACAGCAATATAAAACAGTGTGAAAAGTGACCAGAGTAATATATAAACAGTGTAAACAGTGACCAGTGTAATGTAAACAGAGTAATTAACAGAGTGACCAGAGTGATTTATAAACAGTGTAAACAGTGACCAGAGTAATGTAAACTGTAGTGAAGCAGCATGTGATGTAATAATAAATCAGATATGAAATGAAATATGAGATTGGATGTGTTATGTGGTCTTGTTTCAGTCTGTTATAGTGATGTTATGAGGGGCGTGGGGGCATGTTCTGATTTAGGACTTGAATGGCCTGAGCTCCTCTTTAGTCTGTTTTGGCCCTAATGGTGCGGAACCTTCTGCCCGATTGCAGAAGTTGGAACAGTCCGTTACTGGGGTGGGACGAGTCCGTCAATGTCCGATATGCTCTGGACAACATCTCCTGATGTAAATGTCCTGTAGTGAAGGGAGACCAGTCCTGCAGCAGCGTTCTGCTGCACGGATCACATACAGAACCGCCCCACCCCCACCACACAGGAACCTGTGTAGCTTTCTGAATATATCTATGTGGTACTGACCCAGTGGTACATATTCAGCTGTTACTGCACCCATTCTGAATTGTAGATGTACAGAACTGTAACACTTACCTGTACATATTCATGTCGAAGTCCTTTGACCCTGACACTGTTCATCTCAATTGGGACCCTGCACAGTTGCTTCGTAGTCATGTTGTGCTTTACCTAGATGCGTCTGATAGTGGTAATACTTACTCGATTTATGTTGTTGCTCTGACTAGGTTCACAAGAGCAAGTTCCTGCTGTTGGGTGAACAGGCACTGGCGACCACCCCCAGTAGGTCTTCTTTCTGTAGAAAAATGCAACCACAAATTGTTGTTGGTTTGCTCCTTTTTTACAGTACTGTATATACTGTACTTTACTGTGTATACTATACACAGTACTGAAACATCTCAACATGTCATCACTGTATGTTTCACAAAACTACTACTTTTGCTCAAAAAGTAGCATTAGTCACCCTGAAATACAGTACCTGTGAAATGGCAATGTGATATGGTACAGTACTGTAAATACTCTAGATACAGATTGACTAGAGTAGAGAGTTGATGACATACCTGTTTTCCATTCTGAATGTCCTTATTATGAATGCCACTGTGAAATGGCTTAGATTAGGGTGGACTCTCTGCCCAGCGGCCCTCATAGTCAGGCCATGGTTTATGACATGGTCCACCAAAGTTGCTCTATTGTCATCAGAAATAATGGTCCTCGCATGGCCTCTTCAACCACGTCCTCCTCTCTCTCTCTCTGTCTTCCTCTACCTCTGCCTCTAGCTCTCCCTGCTTCCATGCTTGCAAAGTTCTCAAAAAGGCTTAAGTGAGGTGTTTTTGTAGCTGGCTGTTTGGTGTTCTGTTTCGTAAGTAAGTATTTTCAGGTGTGTGTCTAACTGTTTTCAGTCACCCAATGTGTTTTGTATTTTGAATAGATGTGTTCTCCCAATGGTACCCTGAGCTTTCCTTTTTGAACGAAGTGTCTTATGTATGAAATAGTGTGTAGTTTGCAGGAGCAAGTGTGTTGTAGAAAGGAGCGAGTGTGTTGCAGAATTGCAACTAAAGTCCTAAGTAGCACTTGTGTTTAAGGTATGGTTACACTTTGTTTAAGGTATAGTAACAACAACTTCAAGTTATATTACTTTGGTTTAAGCATGTGTCTGTAGTGTTCAAGCAACGGGTAAAAATGGTAATACTCTAGTTTGGTGTATTTCCACGTGTACGTTAAGGCTGGCTTAAGCACAACTTTCTTTTTTATTTTATTTTTTGTGGGGTTTTTTTGTGTCTGCACTGACGGAGTTGCTTTTAATCTCATTGTACCTGCATATAGTGACTATGATAGGCGTTCTATTCTATTCTACATTGTGGATCGTAATGATTGGTGTCTGTCCCAAACATTGGTTTCATAGCTCTCAGTGCCTTTTTATTATTTTTATGCCTGAAATAAAGTCATGCAACCATGTCCTCATGTTTACACAGCGCTGGACACCATTCATCTGGAGATGGGCTTTATCCGAAGCTACAAACCGCGACTGCTCCATCAGCCGGACTCAGGGAAACACAGTTCTCTGCCGATGGAAGCAACAAACTGAACCAGTGTGAATTGCCTCGGGCCATGTTTAGCCAAGCGCTCAGCGAGTGTCCGCCGCATTCCCTTTCTGCCCCTTGTTGTTGGTCATTTCTCCATATGAACCTCCATCTATCTCAGAGTCATCCGCTATGACCCAAATGCCTCTCTTTCCCTAACCCTGCATCCATCATGGAGGGAGAAAAGAAAAAGCAGAGAGAAGGAACTGAAAACCATCAGCTCTGAGAAATCACTTACCGATCCGTCTGTGAGTGCCATCAGAATCTTAAAGGGCCCGAATCTGAAACGCTGTAATGATGTGCTTGTCTGTCCTGGAAGTCAAACTAAGATTTGATTCCTTTGCATGTTTACTCACTTAATATTTACCAAAAATGCAAGAAGACATTTGCAGTATGTTCATCATTTGAGACATTTTAATATGCAGAAAATATATAGTTTTCATTTATACACCTAATTGGTATTATGGCTGTTATATAATTATAATGTGTATCACTAGACAAGTGTTAAATATTTAATGCTGAAATGTTTTGGGTTGAGTAGATGGGACTAAACTGATTTAGTCTGAATGGGTGGGCCTAAATCAATCAAATATATGTACAGTAACCCCCAGTTTTACTCGGATCGGGACTCGCAGATCCAGTCACATGTGGGTTTTTTTTTTTAGATCGAAACTGAACGTTTTACCCGGAAATATTAAAAACAACGCGGAACCTGCAAATATTCTCTGCTTTTTTTTTTGCTTTTTGCGTGCCAATATGTCATTTTAGATCTTCTGGCTCCTTGTGCATGGGCTCTTACTCTCTCTCTCTCTCTCTCTCTCTCTCTCTCTATATATATATATATATATATATATATAGTTGAGTATCCGGTACGGATAAAGCACTTTTGACGAGTACGAGTATCATACGAGTAATACGAGTCAATATCTGTGCTTG
>JBBPDH010012232.1:2500-11165 GCA_037974565.1 Clupeocharax schoutedeni
GGGGACCACTGGCCTAATGGTAAGGGCATTCGCCCTGTGATCAGAAAGTCTGGGTTCGATTCCCAAGACCGCTAGGCACCGCTGAGGTACCCTGAGAATGGTACCGTCCCACACACTGCTCCCCGGCGCCGTGTTCCTGCTGCCCCTGCTTCACTTGGTGAATGGGTTAAATGCAGAGAAAGTGTTTTGTGCTGTTCACACTGTGTGCTGTGGTGTGTTCATGTATGACTGGATTGTCACTTTCACTTTCAGTTCATTCAGCCGGTTATTACCATTGAAAGAGATCGGCACAGACAACGATTACGTGCAAGACTCCGCCCACCGTTCGTGACATTACAGGTTCTCGCTACAAGAACAGCAGAGTTTAGGTGCCGGTTCTGTGCTTGTTTTAGGGCACCGGCACCAATTTTTTTCTGTGGAAAAGCGCGGCACTGGTTCCAAAATTGGGAACTGGCACAAGAACCAGTGCAGTGGAAAGGGGGTATTTGAGTGCTAACAGCTCTCCCAGGGGGAGAATGTTCAGTCTGAACACAGCATCATGATGACTATCAGCATCCTTCAAATCGCAAAGTAATCACAAAACCAAATTATTGAGAACATACAGTAATGTGCAAATGCCCCTATGCAAATTGTTTAAAGCCATTTTTCTAAGCGTGTGACAGTGTTTTATTGCTAATAAAGTTAACATTAAAATAAAGGTAAACAAACAAGAAAGTTTTGTTTGTAAAAAAAAAGCTGGTGAGGAGAACACAAGTTCATTTCAAGTTCGCTCCTCGGTTCCTTCAGCCATTGTTTGGATTTGTAATGTATAACAATATTTTAACGGACCAGTATTCAGCCCTACAACGCCAAAGTGCAGTAACTATGCTAAAGTTGAAACTGAGAAAAATGGCTTTAAAGTTTTAGTATTAGTATGGATTTTGTAGTTTTGTAGTTGACGCCATAATTTCTCTGAAACTGGACAACTTTGAATCAGGATATGTTCTCACAAGACAAAGGAGACGTCCTAAACCCCATTTGTAGTCTAAAGAATGAGGCGTCGGGCGAGCTGCTTAAAGCCAGTCGGGGCTGGCTTGAGAATTTAAAAAGAGGAACAGCAAATGCTGTACATTATACTTAATAAAACCAGTTTATTGCAGTACATTCTACTGTATTGTGTTTTTATACAGTATTCGTAATTTATAAGCACGTTTTTCTTATTTAAAAACAGAAAATGCAGTGTTTACTGGAGGCCCAAAACAGATTAATGGCATTTCAATTCATTTCAATTGAAAAAATGGATTTGACATGAGTAATATGAGTTAGGAGCTCCACCAAGTAACAGTATTAAACTCGTACCACTGTAGGTACCACTGTATTGCCATTTTGTTTAGAAGTGAACAAGAGATTCATTATTCATTATATCTTATTCAAGTTCTGTAAATACTGCATCATTTCTCTTATTTTGATGTTTTGTCTTTTCCTTTAAAATACTGCTTTAAAGAACAACATTTTTATTTGTAAATTAGGAGCCATTCATCCATTCTTAAAAACTAAGCCAAAGCTGCTGAGTTCAATACTTGTACCTAAAAAAGATAAAACCTCAGAAACTGAACACTTTTGCAGTGATCTCAAATTTTTTTCCAGAGCTGTACATATACATTATAGAGAGGCGTTACATTTCAGAGAAAGACTTTTTTTTCATTTCTGACAGTTACACAGAGCTGGTTATGATTGAAAGGGATTCAGTGGTGCTGTTTAAACCAACTAAAAACGCACCACCCCTCATTGTGGTCTCAGTACGGTTCTGTCTGCCTGACATATTTGTGTATTGTGAAAACAAAACAGCCCCTTTATAAAGAACCCCAAACCTCATCAGGCAACTACTGCCTCCGTGGGTAAAACACACTGCTCAGGATAAAGGCTGTGTGTGTGTGTGTGTGTGTGTGTGTGTGTGGGTGTGTGTGTGTGTGTGCAGCGCTGGCGTATTAAAGTGATAAGCCTGAGAGCCTGTGTGTTTGTACCGTGAAGCTAATAACACGCAACACAGCGTTAAACCCCACCCCCACCCCCAACCCCCCACCTGATCTGAAGTCACTGCAGACTAGAGTGGCTTATAGCTGTGACAAAAACTATAATATACTGTGCAATAAATAGAATATTCAATAAAATTCACTCTGATCATAACAGGTTTCATGAACAGCGGCGGCCGTTTAATGCTTTTTTAACAGCGTGCTGCTCTTGCAGCATTTATCCAGTGCTTCAGCAAATCAGACCTGCTCTAAAATGAACTTGAACTACACTACTCAAATGAACTACACTACTCCAGTGCTCCACATGTGGGGTCTGAGCTTTAAAGAAGGCAATAATTCCCTTCTATGAGATTCTACCAACTGGCAGGGGGGGTTCACAAGCAGATATTGACTAGCTGCTAACAACACAGCTGAATTCTACTGGCTGTCGTGCAGCAGGGCGGGGTTATCAAAAAATATATATACACTGAGAGGGGGTTGATCAACAGATTTGTTTGTCTTTAGGAAGGAAGGTTTGGACAAAAAGCCATGTGTGGCCTAAGATCTTGCATGTTATCCACTGATCTTGACTAGCCCTTAGCCACTACTGTTGAGGTCGATTTTGGGGGTGGGTGGGAGGCGAGTGGTGTTGATAGTATGGTGGTCAGTGTTGATAGTGTGATGGTCAACCACGAATAAATCAATGTATGGGAACCACTTGAAGTTGCTGTGTGAAATAACAATCAATGCTAAAAACAACCGAGTGGCAAACATGCTCAAGGCATCCGCAATCAGAGCTTATAGTGCGCCCAAATTTAACATTGGATTGACAAATATTGCATCTTGTAGCCACGCCCACTTATTGCACACAGGCCCTCCCACAAACACTACACAAGCCTGCCCCACTAACTACTGAAACAATGCTGGTGAACTGGAGTCTGAACAGTGAATCAGAGCTCAGGGATGAAGAGGGAGGTGTTCATGAATGAAGGCGTTCTACTGGGTTGTGGTTCTCCTGTGGAACAAGAATGCCCTTATGGCTTCTCTCACACATCCATCTGATCCTGAAACTGGGCTATACTGACTTGATTTCTGTACATCAGACCCTCTTTAAAGTAAACGGGTCAGTTCCAGCTGGTACCCTTTAGGTTCACTAAGAAGTAGCGCCTTGTGATGGACTGATGTCCTGTTCAGGGTGTTTCTCTGCTAGGGCTGGGCGATTTGGCCTCAAATCCAAATCTCGATTAATTGAACATTTTACCTCGATTACGATTAATGAATGATTATTTTATTTATTTTTATTGTTTTTCCCTCAAAATTCACTGACAAGTTGCTCAGTTGTCTCAGTTTCTGTTTAAGCTCTCCATGCTCGACATGTCGGCGGAATAACGTAACATGACGGAGCGGGGTCACGTGACTCCACATGCGGTAGTGTTTATAAAGGGAAAGTAACCGGAATAATCGACCTGGGAATTTTTTTTAATCAATTATAGGTTCTGAATGTCGATTTCGATTACTTTTCGATTAATCGCCCAGCCCTATTCTCTGCCCATTTTTCCCAAGCCTCCCCCTGCACCCTGGTTGCCAGAAAGACTTAATCATCATGTAAAAACCAACTAAATCTCTACTACCGAGAGGACATTGTGTACCCAAAATATCGCAAAAGATATTTTCACACTTGGATCAGGTGAATAAAGAAGAACCACTGGAAATAAGTGACGCGGTACCCGCAATTACAGTCACACATTTTCACTCCATCGTGTGAAATCAACACTCGAGCCTCAGGTCAATTCTGTTTTGTCTCTCAGAACCCTGTGATACTTTTGATTGATTTTCTTCCCCCCGCTCTTATTTTACAGTTAAATTAGGATGGGCACCTCAGAATGAACAAAACACATTTGCTTCAGAACAGGCAGGCACGCGCCCACCCACACATAAACACATATTCAGTAGTCATTCACCTGCAGAAATACATATTTAAATTGCACATTTTGCAGAGTAGTAATAGTAGCACACAAAAAAACTGCACATGTTGCATCAGAAAAATTGCACATAGGAGAAACTGTCATGGTGTACTGGATGTGTGTGTATGTCTGTTTTTGCATGTGTGGTCATCTGCAAGATTTTTTTTATGGAGTCTGACAGCGTATGGAAAGAAAGACCACCTGAATATCTCAGTGGGTGCAGCAGCCTGCCACTGAAGGGTATCCAGTAGAGGGTATCCAATATTGGTGCAACGGATCAAAAAAATCTCGGTTCGGATCGGATCATGGTTTTAAGTCACGGGTTGGGTCAGTTTTCGGATCAGCAAAAAAAAAGACGAGACAAATTAAACTTTTTATTTATTTAAGTATTTTTGCACAAAATTATATAACGACAATATTGGGCACAATTATTTCCTTTAATGTGGACACAATCAAAAAATGCAGTTTAAGGTTTTACTTTGAACATGGAGAATAAAATAAAACTGTCCACATCATCAAAAAAAGAAAGAAAGCAAAGCCAATCAGAAGTGAGCTTTTTTTTTTCTCCTTCTTTCCAAAAGCGCTCAGGCGCTTGCAATTCGGAAGCGTCTGTCGTTGCTAAGCAACCATCAGCCACGCTCTCCATTTTCTCCAGCGAAAACCCTTGCTGTAACTCTGCTACACGGTTTTCAACTCGACGCGGACGCGCCTGAAAAAAACGCCACTGGTCATGACTACCGCTTGACAGACTGACTACGCGCACCATTCAGCGGAGCTTTTATTTTTCTCTCGGATCTTCGGATCACATGCCGAGCCGTGGAGAGGGATCGGTTCGGATCACGGATCAACAGTGATCCGTTGCACCACTAGTATCCAATCAGAACAGAACTCATTTGCATGTTAGTCTTGAAGGAATAGTAACAAAAGACAGCCAAGGCCAAAGACTTAAGGTTGATTGACTTAGTTATAAATGGTCTTAATATTGTTCTCTAAACCAGTGTGACCTGATCTGGCAAAAGGAGTCACAGTGGCCCAAAATTCAAAATTGAGGTTTTGGGATCATTTAAAAGATGAGGAAAATAAGCTTTAAAATGATATCTTGGTCAAAGCTGTATCTTAAACGGTTTCAAGTCACAATCGTTTGAATTATGGTAGCACAGCACCATTTTCCAACTGAAAAACGGAGAAATCGCATTTAAAGTTTTTTGTCCGTTTTTGATGATATCCATAGTATTCAAAGAGATGCAGCCAGTATTCAACAACAACATTTTACTACAGGCATTTAGATACTAAGAAAAATACACTAAATCAGACGTAAGCATTAATTATTTCAAAATATATATTAAATACTTTTCAAATAAGTCATATTTGTGTAAGATTTGAGAGCCGTTTATTAAACAGACATTTAGGTACATTTTCACAATTATTTCTATGATGAAACTTTGGGAGATTCATTTTGAAGACCTTTTCTTTCATATAAGACCAAAATAGAAAAATCGATATTTTTGATATTTTTCAACATAATCGCCCCATATCTAAATAAATAGAACACAGACTTCAGACTATGTATTTAGATAAAAAATTGTCCAAAAAAATTATTAGTCCAGATAGGGTGAGTTGATTTGGGGCATGTCGTTATACAGCCCAGCTAATGAGGGGGAATCCCCTTTTTTTGACACTTATGTAATATACTTTTGCTGCTGCTGTTGCATCTGATTTTTATGGCTTCACAGACTACACGACATGGACAATGGGACAATTATTGAATTCTTTAATCTTAAAGCTTCAGCATATCAAGACATTTTCTACAACGCTGTGCTTTCAACATTGTGGAGCCAGTTCTATTCCAGCACGACTGTGCCCCAGTGCACAAAGCATGTTCCATAAAGTCATGGTTGGATGAGTTCTCTATGGAAGAACTTGACTGACCCGCACACAGCCCTGACCTCAACCCCCTCCAGCACCTTTGGGGTGAACTGGAATGGAGATTGTGAGCCAGTTCTGCTGATCCAACATCAGAGTCTGACCTCATAAATGAATGAATGGACACATATTCTCACAGAAACTCCAAAATCTTGTGGAATCTTATGTAATGGTCAGGCGTCCCAATACTTTAGTAAATATACGGCACCACTTTGATCAACGAAGGCACGCTCTGAATAAACCTGAGCAGAGAAAATCACATTATATGGAACGATATAGCCAGCCCCATCCATCTTTAATACAGCAATAGAAAGCAGACCCTTTATGTTGCCTAGTTTTCTTCAAATTTTACAGCTCACTCAGTCATACTGAGTCCTACACAACATCCACATTAATGAAAAGCTGGATGAGGTCTGAGTGGGTCCAGATGAGTTTTGGGGATGTGTTTATGGTAAAAGGGTTAGGGTGACTATTGACTTCTCGTGTTAGACTGCTTTGCAGATTCAGATCTAAACTAAAAATGCAAGTTTGGTCTCCAAGCATGTCGCAGCTGATTGAATACAACTAGGGTCAGTGGAGCCAGGCAGAACATTTGCTTCCAAATCATTCCTTTCATATTGTTCTCCAAAAAACACACATCTGCTATAGGAAGCAGTGTAAACACAAAATATATGATATTTCATCTGTGGCTCTAATAAAGCAGCAGTCCCAGCGCAGCAGCAGCAGCACTCCTCAGCTCTTTCCCCTTCTATTCAATCCTCTCTTCCTTCCCTTTCCTCTGCTTCTCTCCCGTCTTCTTTCTCTGTCATCTCCCTCTTCTATGCTATCGCCCTTTTTCCCTCTTTACCCTCCTTCTTCCTGCTCTCTTCATTTCTACACCACTCCTTCTTTCTTCTCGTCTCGTTCCACCAGACTTCCTCTTTATTCTCCTCGCTCATCTTTCATTCTATCCTCTCCCCACCCCTCCTCTCTTCCTCTTTCTGTTTCTATCTCTTCCCTTCACTCCTCTCTGTTCCCTTTCCAACCTCTTCTCCCCTCATCTCTCTCTCTCCCTCTGTAACTGTCTGAATCATTCAGAAACACAGACTGAACGGCTGAACCGACAGACGCAGCAGAGACATCCAGCATGAGCACACACACACACACACACACATTTGCACACATGCGTGTTCATGCACAAGCACACAAGCTCAGCTGAACCCAGCCCGACACATGTACATGCACACACACACACACACACACACACACATCCAAAATGATGAGCATCACAATAGAGCTAAATACTAATCAATACAACAACAATCAATACAGACACAATACTGATCAGTACAATTCTGATAATGATCAATTTCATTGAAATGTATTTATCATTTAAGTCCACTCTCTTCAGCTCTTCATCAATACCAATCAACCTTATTGATCATCAGTTCCTAAACAATACCAGAAATACCACCAGTCCAGTGTGAAATTATTATTGATGGAGGTGATGATAGTAAGAATAATAATGTTGTTATTATTATTATTATTATTATTATAAAACAGCCCACGCAATGTGTGTGTGTGTGTGTGTGTGTCAACACTGTTACCCGGTTTGGCTCTTATATACGTCTCACGCGCGGCAAGATAACGCCCCCCGTCTCGTTCCGTGATTAATAACCACAATATAAATATTAATAATAAATCTCACAGTATGTGTATATGTGTGCGTTGCGATTCAACAGCGTTTGCTGTGTATACATGATTCCTGCTCGTGCCCACCCCGTATTTCACATCCGTGTGTGTGTGTGAGTGTGCATTTACCGGTTTGCTCGTGCTCCTCCGTGTCTCTCGCTCCCGTCCAGAAGAATCCGTGCACCCGCGCGCACGCGTGTGAGCGTGAGTTCAGGTGTGTATTCAGTGTGTGTGTTGAGTGTGTTCAGGTGTGTAGTTTATTCCTGGCCGGTAATCAGACGCTCCGCGAGGCGCTGGGCGTTCTGTCGGTCTGTAGTTCTCCGTGTGTCTCGAGCCTCATCGCGTGCACGGTGTTTATGGACGGGCTGCGTTTTATCATCAGTCCTGCGCGAGCTGCTCTGCGAGGCGTCACAGGCAATGAGGGCCCCGCCCACCAGAGAGAGCGAGAGGGGGGCGTGGCACCTGGATCACGCAGAACGGGCTGGAGCGGGTGGGCGGGGCCTTAAAGCCATAGGAGTGAACCAGAGTGTTTACATTCAGAGCTGCAGGTTAAAAGGATCTGAATTCGTCTTTATACGTGATGGGGAGAGGGAGGACCACCCTTCCCACTCAGAAAGAGAGAGGGCAGTTATGCTGAGTGATGATGCTTACGTTTAGAGCTCTGAGTTAAAAGAATGTGAATTAGTCTTTAATCTGTTCACACAGGACTGTTCACACTGCTGGATGAACATTAAAGGGTGTTTTCACACGTGGTCCGTTTCAGCCCTTAAAGCGAACTCAGACTGATTAGTCGGAATTTTTGGCGTATATGTGAACATGGCTAATGACCTCAGACCCCTCTGAAATTAACCGAACTGAGACCACCTCGGTTCGCTTTAAGTCTGCGGCACGATTCGGTTAAATCGTGTGCCATGAACAAAATGTGCTCCAAATTCGCTTCGACCTTTTTCGCCCTTTAGGCTTACCGTCAGTGTTGGGCAAGCTACTTAGAAAATGTAGAGAGCTAAGCTATCAGTTACTGTACACAGGGATGGATTATGGGTTGTGTGGGCACCTGGGCAAAACGTTCGCGAGCCCCCCCCCCTAAAAAAAAACAAAAAAAAAATAAAAACCAAC
>JBBPDH010012258.1:0-11164 GCA_037974565.1 Clupeocharax schoutedeni
ACCTCCAGCATACCACCACTGGGTCCCTGAGCAAGACCCTTAACCCCAATTTGCTCCAGGGAGACTGCCCCCTGTAGCTGTCGCTTTGGATAAAAGTGTCTGCTAAATGCTGTAAATGTACACATTTGAAAGTGTCTTGCAGATTACAATAAAACCCTATAAATAGATCATGTATTTATAAATAAAAGTATTTGAATAACTTCTTATTGACTGAAACATATAAAACTACCTTTACATGTTTAGTTCATTCATTCATTCATTCATTATCCTTCTGCAACCGCTTAATCCTTATTATGGTCGTGGGTGTTATCTAGGGCAAATTTATTGGCCGGGCCCTCCTCTACCATAGAAAAGATGGTTTAGAAACATTGGCCTTTAACAGGTTGTGGATCATTGGGATTCAAACTCCTGATAATGGAAAAAAAACTTGAACTGGTTACTTTAACAAAACCTTCATTATCAAAGTATTACAAAAAATAAAAAATTCTCCCAAATCCTAACACTTAGAATAAAAGTAATCAAGAGGAATATGAGAAATCAAGAGGAATATGAGATAATAAACAGATACAATGTACAAAGTATGGACAAAAGTATTGGGACATAGCTGTTTTTCAGGATTTGTTCTTAAGCTTTTTACTTCCAATGAAGGGCAATCTTAATGTTTCAGCACACTAAGACATTTTGGACACTATGCTTCCCACTTTGTGGACCAAGTTTGGGGAAGAACCTTTTCTATTCCAGCATGACTGTGCTCCAGTGAGCAAGCAAGTTCCATAAAGACATGGTTGGATGAGTTCAGTGTGGAAGAACTTGGCTAACCTGCACGTAGCCCTGTCCTCAGACTCGTATATCTTCTGAATTGGGACAAAGTCCATAGAAAGAGACTCTATCTATCAATCCCACTGTGTCTGGCTCCAGTGCCTCTGGCAGTCTATACTGAAACAACAATGCCAGAATACAGCGCCATGCTCCTTATCCCTCATCCTGACTGAATTGGAAAATTGGATTTAGAGAAGAATTCCAGACCACTTGGTGGCAGATAAGGTGTGCAAAAGCAGAAAAGAGTCATAGAACTCACATGACTGATCACAAACCCTCCAAATAGAGCAACTAAGAAGACACACCTGTTTTTCTGGCTTTGGGCTAGGCCCTTACCCTGAAAATGAGTGAAGAGCAGTCTTAAAGCATCAGCATATCTCCAGCTATTCCAGCATGCCAGAATGCATAAAGCAAGGTCCATTAAGGCATGGTTTGATGAGCTTGGTTTGGAAGAACTTGACTGGTATGCGCAGAGCTCTGACCTCAAACCCTCAAACATAGTTTGGGTTTCTATTCCAGCATGACCATGTCTCAGAGCACAAAGCAAGCTTCATAAGAACAGGGTTGGACCCCAACTGTGTTGGGATGAATTGGAATGAAGATTGTGACCCAGGCCTTCTTGTTCAACATCAGTGTCTGACCTCGTAAATGCTCTACAGAATAAATGACCCGAAGACCCCTTGTATTGGGTTCCAAAATTTAAAATGACTATATAAGCATAAAGTAATGGATATGTGATTAATTTGAAAGTGTAATTATTTGGATTAACACTGTTATCTTTCTGATTCAGTAATCCACATTCTATCCCTGACTCCTGAATCATTTTTTTGGTGTTTTACTCTCTTGGCTCAGATTTCTGTGATTTCATTCAACAAGATAGACTAAAGGCATCACCAAGGCCATAGGCCTTCTCTTACATCAGCATTTCTCCACATCAGTGCTTTCACTTCGTCAGTTTTCTATCAATCTCTTCACAAGAATAAAAACCTTTCCCCTTAGAAACGCTTTTGATGGTGCTGACCTTAGGTGCTACATGTCGGCTCTCTGTCTGTCTGCCTCTCTCTCTTTCTCTCTCTCTCTGTCTGTCTCTCTCTCTTTCTTTATTAGTCTTTTTCTCTCTCTGTCTGTCTCTCTCTTTCTCTCTGTCTCTCTCTCTTTCTGTCTGTCTGTCTCTCTTCTCTTTCTGTCCGTCTCTCTCTTTCTCTCTGTCTCTCTTCTCTTTCTGTCTGTCTCTTTTTCTATTTCTGTCTTTCGCTCTCTACATCGCTCCCTGCGTCTCTCTTTTTCTATCTCTCACTTTCTCTCTCTGTCTCCCTGTTTTTCTCTCTTTCTCTCACTCTCCCTGTCTTGTTTGTTAACACTTGTCAGTGGGGTTCTATCTCACTCTCTCTTCAACATATTTACAAAAAGCAGTTCCAGTGGTGACTCCTCACCTTTGTGAAGCATCAACTGGAATTGTCAGTTATAAGAATTTCTAGCCCTCAAAAAAGTGATTTTACTATATACTCCTGGACTTAAGATGCAATACTTTAAGATCAACTTTATAAGTCAAAAACAGGTTAGATTGCTAGCATTCGTACTCATTCGCAAAACAAAAATAAAGACTATAGAGTTATGATGTAAAAAAAATTGATTCTCACATACTAATCGTTAAAAAAATTTAGTATTGAATTTTATATCACTGATATCGCTACTTAAATGCATCTGCCGCTTCACGGAAATCGCCGGCAGACTACAACAATTTTTAACAGGCATCCTCCCGTGGCTACCCGTAGGACCCAATGTTTACATGACAGCCGGTTCGGAATTTAAAGGTGCGTGGCACTTTTTTTTTTCCCCCATAGAGAGCCAGGGGGAACTTAGGACTTTGGGAAAGTGGCACACACCTTAAATGTAGCTTGGCCAGGGAGCAAACTAGCACTGCGGAATTTTGCACAGACCCTCAGCTCCCCCAGACCTATTGAACGTGGTCAGGGGTGAAGCTTTCCTAGTCACAGAACCGTTGCGTTAGTCCCATGAGCACGGACATTCCGAGCCGCGTCACGCCGTGGGGCGTGCACCCAGCCATGCCAAACTTGACATGCCTGTAGATCTCAGGGAGACCTTTCCAATGAGGTTTTGCCCCCTGGGATCCAAAGTTATTAGCCCAAAACCTTCTTCCATTGATCTATACGGAGGGTGGGGAAAAGCGTTGAGCACCTTTAAATGCGCTGCCAAGTTCTGAGCTTTTCAAAATACCCAAAGACGCTGTACAATTTTGTAGCTAACCCATTCACCAAGTAAAGCATTGGGCAACTCCCTAAGTGCCAGGCCACCAACTTTGAATATGTGTGTGAAAAAAATTCACGAGTGTGTATGTGTGAAGGAGAGTGGCCACTGGGCAATGTCTACACGTACAGGAAAAAAGGCTCAACCTTACAATAAAATATGCTTCAAACCTCTTAAACTGTGCACTGCCCACTCCTGATAAAACACTAATGGACTGTATTGGTATCTTTAAATTGGGTTAGAGGTGCTTGACTCAAATATAATTTGGTTTCTCATTCAATCGGTAATATGTTTGTGAGAGAACAAAAAAAACATCCCAAAACAACATGTCAATATTTCAACATGTGAAATGTTTGGCAGGCCACAGACAAATACTATTATATGAAGGGTCTTCAGCTTTTCAAGCTTTGATATGTAATTTTCTTTACAGTTTCACATGGAACTAATAAACAAATGTTACAATTCACTAATCAATGAATGGAATCCAAAAATTATGGAGATGATACCTCCATTGTTATATTAAATAATCATTTTCTTTTTTGAAAATAATCATTTTCTTGGTCAGAGTTCTGTCTCATACACTTTTGTTTCTCCTGCTTTCTCTGTTGCTCCATCTTTCTTCACATTACTCTCAAAGGAACCAATTTAACCCTCGATAAAATGACTGTCATATTACCTTTTTGATTTGCTTCATTTTTGGGTTGGGAGCTGGGTCTGTACAAGCTATGATGACTTTCACCTTGATATTAGCGCGGATTTACTCTCTCTCTGTCTGTCTGTCTGTCTCTTTCTCTCTCTCTCTCTCTCTCTTTCTTTCTCATTCGTGACTTTTCCTGAGCGTGCGGATCATCTCTTTCTCTCTCTCTCTCTTACTCCCTCTCGCTATCCCTTACTCTTTCTCTCTGTCTCTCCCTCTCTCTCTCTTACTCTCTCTGTCTCTCTCGTTCCTGACTTCTCCGTATTTAATCCTCGGGTTTATATTTACATTTTCTTTAAGGATGATGTATAAAACTGAGTACAAAATGAAATTAAAGTGATCTGGGAGAACATTTGGAGACATATTTATGGTTTACACTATAAAAATAGGCATTTGGATCTTTCGATGCGCTATAATTGTTTTTTTAATAATCACTTTACAATCTGACCACTTTTTTTTATTTCGGGCACCGTCCTGTTTGCAGCACTCACTTCACTCACAGAATTTGTTATCTGCTGCCACTCACTGCCTTTCACTTCTGGTCATCATGGACAATACTAATCACCCACTCCACAGTGGTGTGACTGAACTGAAAAGCACCTTCAGCCACAGACTGACTCGCGTAAAGTGCTCCACTGAACGCCACAGAAAATCCTTCCTTCCCACGGCAATAAGACTCTATAACCACTCCCTCCGTCATAGTTAAATATATGTGCAATATAACCCTAACTATACTCTAACAGTAACTTATTTTCAATGCAATATACTTATCATAATACTGTGCAATATATCTTGATGTGCAAAACTTGTTACACTATGTGCGATACATTTCGATTCCAAATAATTCTCCTCTCTTGATAACTGCATTTTTGTAATTTCACAATTCAATTTCTTATAAAGGTACTTACACGTAACCCTTTTCCACTTATGGTACAGAGTGTTTTAATTTTAACTTATATTCTTAACTATATTCTCCACTTAGTATACTTTTTTTGGGTACTATTTCTTTTTCTTAATATATTCCTAGTCTGAGTATATTTTATCCGAGTCCTAAATCAGAACATTCCCCCACGCCCCTCACAACATTATTAACGGACTGAAACAAGACCACATAACATATCCATTCTCATATTTCAGAACATTCACTGTCATTTCATATCTGATTTATTATTACATCACATACTGCTACAGTACAACTTACATTACTCTGATCGCTGTTCACACTGTTTACTAATTACTCTGGTCACTTTTTACACTTTATATACCATTTATATATTACTTTGGTAACTGTTTACACTATTTATATATTACTCTGGTAACTGTTTACTCCATTTATATATTACTCTGGTAACTGTTTACACTATTTATATATTACTCTGGAAACTGTTTTTACACTACTTATATATTACTCTGTTAACTGTTTACACTATTTATATATTACTTGTAACTGTTTACACTATTTATATATTACTCTGGAAACTGTTTACACTATTTATATAATTATGCTGGTCACTGTTTACACTGTTTACATATCACTCTGGTCATTTATCACTCTGTTTTATACTGCTGAGTTATTATTGCACAATGTACATATAAATGCCCAGATTTTAATTTTAGAATTTTAGATTTTAATTTTAATGTAGAATTTACTATTGTTTTTATAGTGCTGGGCCGTTAACGCGCGAGATTATAACACGAAGATTCCATGCGATTAACTGCGTTAAAAACATTTTTTTAGTTTTTAATATTTGCACAGTCAGTAATAGGAGCGGTTCAGGATACATTTCACTGTGTGTTGTACTTGTGTGACTGCATGTGGCAAATAAAGTATCTTGAAACTTGATCTTAAGTCCCTGTTGGTGTAATGGCCCTAATAATGTCCATATAGTGTGTGTGTGACACATATTTGTTCTATTTTTATCAGCCATGTTATATAGCATGTCACAAAGGAAAAAAAGACAGTCACTGTCAAATCAGTGCCATGTTATTCTATAAGAATATCTACATTTTTTAAATATAAAAAAAAAAAGCAGTATTATGGATGGTCTTTCCCGACTCTTGTTCTGGAGGCCAACTGGTCTCACACTTCCCTGCTTTAACAGACTCACTTCAACTCAGCAAGGGGCTGATTAGCTGGATTTGATGTGTTGAGAGCAGGAAAAACGCTAAAGTTTGAGGGGGTATGGGCCTTCAGGACAAAGGCTGGGAAAGAGTAAAAGCTGATGGGAAAAATGATTATTAATATTTTTTATTTGATAATTAAACTACAATTTTTAACATAAAAATATATTGAGTTAATTGTTCAACTTCAAATGTTAATCACATGTTAAACTGAAAATATTTTTGCCTATTTGGGCAAAATATTCCGAGGAAAAATGTATGTATTGGGTTTAGAAAATTAAAAGTCACTTTAACTATCAAAGTGACACAATGCTTAAATATATGAGTTTCTAATACAATCTTTTGAAAGCTGTTAATGGTTCTGTAAAGATACCTCAGCAAATTTAATGAAAATGACATCCTCAATGATAAAAGTGAGATCCAAAGCACTTAAGAAGTGAAGTAAAGTGACCATTCTGTCAAACGTGAACGCACCACAGTGTGAACCGCACGAAATTCTACCTCTGCATTTAACACATTCACCAAGTGAAGCAGCGGTCAGCCAGGGACACCTTGCTCAGGGTACCTCAGAGGTGGTTAGCAGTCTTGGGAATTGAACTCACAACTTCCTGATCGCAGGGGGAATGCCCTAATCACTAGGCTACCAGTTGCCACAAAAAAGTTTTTAGATCAGAAATGATTGCCCAGGCTTGCAGCATTGATATACCAGCTCATCTGGTCTCTTCTAGGGCAACTGGTCACCTGGTGGTTAGGGAGTTACCCCTGCAATCAGAAGGTTGTGGTTTTGAATCCCAGGACTGCTAGTTGCACAACTTAAGTGGTACCCTTAAGCAAGATACTGTCCGCACACACTGCTCCTCGGGTGCTGCATTGCTTGCTGCCCACTGCTTCACTTCGTGAATGGGTTACATGCAGAGGAAGAATTTCACAATGTTCACACTGTGTGCTGTGGTGTGTTCACATGTGACCAGAAAGGGCCGCTTTACTTACTGCTAGTGGTATTTACGTCTGTTAGCTGAATGAGTTTGTCTAGCCAAAACTCTCATTGTATTTCGATTGTTGCTTCTCATTCTGAGTGCGGGGTAAGAAACAAATTGGCTACTGAGTGAGTAAGGCTAATTAAGAGCCATTTGATTAGCACATCAGCTCAGAAGCCTCCCAGATATAATACAGATACAGCAGTGACCACTGTTAGCACTGCAGCTAACACAACTCCCACAGTCCCAAGAAAATCTGAAATATGCAAGTGGGCACTGAGGTCCTAGTAAAAAATACATGTTTAATCTGAGGTTCTAATTCATGAGAGCTCCATTTAAAGCAAAACAGCAGTCGCCAGCATAAAAAAGGTCAAGACGGATCTGCTAAAAACACTCCACTATGTCCACCATCTCCCTGCATATTTAAACTTGTTAAGATATTTAATAGTGACCTTTCACCTAGTGCAGTGGCATGCAACTTGACATCAGCGAAATGAGTGAAGTGCAGGGGGTGCTAGAGAGCTGATCTTGTGATGGATAAGCAGGCCGAGCGGAGAGGCCACAGGTTAAGCTTAAGCAGAGGCTAAATGGATAAACACAGCATGCAAATCTGCTTTAGCAGCTGGCTTAATGACACAAACCCATTACACAAGACCACATCGGCTTAGTCCTCCGTAAACACTCAATAGTCGGATGTCACCTAAGACAATGGTACTCGTGTGTTTGTGTGTATTAGCCATGCTAGGCACATAGACAAGTCAACCAATTTGGAGATTTAAACCTGATCTACTTGGGCTAAAAATACAAATGAGGGTTTGCTGGAAAGGTCTCCTGGAGATCCACCGAACTTTGAAGTGTCTGAGTGCTTTCCCCGCAGAGATATGCAACTCGGAAGTTCGGGGCACAAAAGTATTGGGACACCGTGGTGGGGTAAACGGGTCCCCTTATGCGAAAACATCCTAAAAATATATATTTACTGCGACAAAAAAGCAAAAAAGGAGGAGGATATTTGCAGTTTCCGCATTATTGTGGGGATTTCCAGGTAAAACTGAGTTTGGTTCTCAGAAAAAATCTGCATGTGGCCTAATCCGGGACTCCTGATCCACGTAAAACTGGGGGGCGGGGGGGTGACTGTAAAGACAAAAGGACCCTGAGATAAGAAAAACCAGAAGATATGAAGAAGCTGACACAGCTGATGGAAATATCTCTCTTTCATCTCATCCTGTACAATTCAGACCAAATTCTCACCTCCCACCACAGTGTTGTGTGCAAATCGTTGCTGTCACGTCAAAACCTTCTAACTTCATTTTTTTTTCACACCTTTGGAAAACACCAGCTGCCCTCTACATTTCAAATCTTACTGACCAATAGAAATCATCCAAACAGACTTGGAACAAAATCTTGACACATTAATGCACACTTTTAAGAATCCTTCTTCTGTTAACCATTTCACAGATGCATGGATTTGTTATGGCAAAGTGTAACTGTGTGTGTACTTGTGTGCATGTGTGAAAATGGGTGTATATGCATGGACGTGTGTATCGAGGAGTGTATGACTCAATAGCCTAGAGCAGCTAAGACAGCCAATATTACCACTGCACTGCTGAAATTCACACTTCAAGTGTGTGTTTTGGGGAGACTGATAGGAGTGTGTGTTCAGCCCATCTGCCCAGCCTCCTCTTTCTGAAGCTCAGACAGGAAGGGCAACTGAGAGCAGAGCTGAAGGAGAGAGAAGATTTCTGACAGCTTAGCTGGACAACTCTGAGCACTTTGTGCATCTTTGTGCATCCAGGCAGAGAATGTGATACAACGAAGAACAAATTAAGCAGGATGTTCAGAACAGCCTGTCTGTCCACCTTTGATCTTCAACCTCTCTGACCACCTTTCTCTTTTTGCCACTTTCTTCATGTACTGACCTTCGCGCGCACATATGTGTGTGTGTGTGTGTGTGTGTGTGTGTGTGTGTGTGTGTGTATACAGTCAAGCCTGGAAATATTTATACCCACTGGGGTTTTGACTTTTATTTAACCAGCAAGTTTCTTCTTGATTGGAAATGACACAAATGTCTCACAGAAGATAAGACGATGTACAAGAGGCATCACTGTGGAAAAAAATATTTCTCAGCTTTTATTTACATTTGAACAAAAAGTGACATGTCTAAAATTATTCATACCCTTCTCAATAAATAATATAAAAAGCTTTCATTGGCTATTACAGCAATCGAACTCTTCCTTTAATTGCTGACGAGCATTTTGCATGTCTTCACTGGTATTTTCCCACAGACTGTGGCAGTTTGCAAAATGTAAATAAAAGCTGAGAAATATTTTTTTCCAAAGTGATAGGTCTTGAACATTGTCTTATTAACTTCCTGTGTCATTTCCAATGAAGACGAAACTTGCTGGTTGAATAAAAGTAATTAATTCTAAATTTGCCTGGGGTATGAATAATTCCAGGCTTGACTGTATATATTAATGCTGGGCAAAGAATACGCTTTAAATTGCACGTTTTTCTGCAATTAATTGTGATTAATCAAATTGATATATGTAAAATTGTTCAGTTTCAGAAACACAGACAGAAAAAAAACTACTTTTGAGGCAGTGATGCTGGGCAAAAGAGCCAAATTATTTGAGTCTACATTCCCTCGCTCTAGTGGAATGAAAGAATCTGGTGTCAGGGAGGATAATGGTCGCTCTGTCCTACTTTAGATGGGGACCGATACCGGCACTGAGCAGAGAAATCGCTCATTAAGTTCATTTAGAACTCCCTAATGTGAGATTATGGAGCTCAGAGCCGGCAAACGCATATGGATGTGTTCATTTATTGAGAGTCCCAAATCACATCAGCAAGCAGCTCATTACTGCGCCCCTGTGGTACAACTGCAGCACAGCAAGCTAATTTCTGCCCTCATCGGATTCAGTCTTATAGCAGCCATTAGGCACTTGAGGGATTCTGTGGTTAAACGTTTATGTGAACCACACATTTGTCACTTCATTCATGTAAGGTAAGCTGTAAATCTGTATAATTCAGTACCAGGGTATAGTTGTCCAACTATCTTCAAACATCTTCAAACAATGATTTATTCAGCAATGAAACATTTGTAACAATTACATTCTATTAAATCTGTTTTGATTGGGTTTCTGCTGATTTCTTAGTATAGAAAATCATCACATCACGTACACTGGACAGGGTTATCTGCTTATCCTCTGTACAGAGAACTGGCCCATAGAGTTTAAGCAAGCTTAAGTTTAAGTTTAATGCACTGATAGATGGATGTTAGAGTAGGGAGAAAACCCAAACATGCCTGGCAGTTGAAACTCCATTGCCATAAGCAAAGGAAACAGAAATGTCACAAGAAATACTTAAACATAAGAAGAGCAAGCAATTCATACACTTTAGATATATATTACTTCAGATTCAAGTCTTTAAAACCTCATCAAAGATCATTATTGCTTATTAAACTCCACTTTGAGGCTTTTCAAAGACTCCAGCCTGCGTGTGAAGCTGTCCGTGGTGGTGGATGTTTGTGAGCTGTCGGCTGTTTCAGAGGCAGATGGCATGTCTCGGTTAGACTGGGAACACAGCGGTGTTCTGGAGGGGTAGATGATGTGTGTTTGTGTGTGTGTGTGAGTATGTGTGTGTGTGTGTGTGTGTGTGTGTGTGTTAGTGTTGCAGTCTTCTCAATGACAAGCCTGACAGCTTCCTTCATCAACTTCCTATAATTCATCAGTGAGGTTGTGTGGTGTGGGCAGCTGCCTCACAGTGGGATAGGCGCACTCTCACACACACACACACACACACACACACACACACACACGGTCACATTCCTACCACCGTCAGTGTTATACATGTACACGCTGACCCTCACAAATTTCTATCACAAACCCACAGACCTTACAATACATACACAAGCCATATACACTCATTAATAATAAAATGTGGATACACACTACATTTAGTCAAAAGTACTGGGATGCCTGACCAGATATGGAGTTGGTCCCCCCATTGTAGCTATAATAACTTACACTCTTCTTGGAACACTTTTTTTGGAGTTTTTGGAGTTTCTGTGGGAATTTGTAGTCATTCATTCTGTCGAGCATTTAGGAGGTCAGGCACTGATTTTGGATGAGAAGGTCTGGCTCACAATCTCTGTTCCAGTTCATCCCAAAGGTGTTGAATGGGGTTGAGGCCAGAGCTCTGTGCTGCCCAGTCAAGTTCTTCCACACTGAACTCATCCAACCATGTCTTTATGGATCTTGCTTTGTGCACTGGGACACAGTCATGC
>JBBPDH010012278.1:0-11163 GCA_037974565.1 Clupeocharax schoutedeni
CTGAGACAATGGAGAAAAAGGTAGCATTGATTTGAAGTTGGTTCAATAAAAAAAAATAGCTTAGATGTAGTAAACTATTTTTACCATGTTGCTGTAGCTTAGCTTGCTATATTTCTCAGGTTAGTAGCTTTAGTGTAATTAAGCTTAATTCAGTGTAGAGTAACTGATAGCTTAGCTCATTACATTTTCTAAGTAGCTTGCCCAACACTGCTTGTACCACAGGGCTGTTTTCTGCATTTGGTATAGTTGTTGTTTACTTCAGTACTGTTAATGCTTAGGGGCATCCAGCATTTTTGAAAATAGACAAATTATTATATATGTGCAAATTTCAATAACTGAGATCCCTGAGTAGACAACATCAGTTTTTCTTCATGTATCTGTTGGGGGGATCTTTTAATTTACACAACACAGTGACCACTTAGCAGATGTAAATCATTTTTTATTGCGAAACAAACAAGAAATAAGACAAAAAAGTCCCTTTTGCAGGGATTACAGAGACTCCTTGCGTACATCTCCACAAGCTTGGCACATCTACACACTGGTATTTATGCCCATTATTCAGGGCAAAACTGCTCCAGCTCCTGCAAGTTGGATGGATACCGCTTCTGTACAGCAATCTTTAAATCATCCCAGAGATTCTCATTTGGATTGAGGCCTGGACTGCCAATTCCAGGATATTTTCCTGTCTCGCTTGGAGTAAATCACTGGAGTGTTGCTTTAGCAGTGTGTTGGGTTGTTGTCCTTCAGAAAGATAAATCTCCATCTCTGGAAGACTCAAGAATTTCTCTAGATTTTGCGCCAACATTTAGTTCTGACCAGTTTCCCAGTCCCTGTCAATGAAAAGCATCCCCACTGCATAATACTGCCTGTGAAGCTTCACTGTGGGGATGGCCAAAATGTTACATTTTAGACCACAGTGCCTTCTTCCACATGTTTGAGGAGTCTCCAAATCACCTTCTGGCAAATTTCAAATGGTCTGTCTTATCTTCTTGGCCACTCCTCCATGAACCCAAGCTCTGCAGTGTGGGGCTTATAGTGGTCCTATGGACAGATACTCCCATGTGTGCAGTAGAGCCGCCCGGCTCCTTCAGGGGTATGTTTGGTGTCTTTGTTGCTGCTCTGATTAATGGCCTCCTTTCGCAGTCTGTGAGTTTTGGTGGACCCTCGGCAGGTTGGCTATGGTGCCATAATCTTTCCATTTTCTAATAATGGATTTAATGGTGTTCCTTGGGGTGTTCATGGTTTGTGATTTCTTTTTTTTATAACCAAACCCTAAGCTGTTCTTCAGTTTTCATGCTGTCAGTTGCTTGATGGTAGCCCTAGGCAATAGTGTTACCCTGGGGCTGTCTAACAAGTGTATATTTACTGAGATCATTTGACAGTTAGATTGCTCACAGGTGGATCGTATTTAACTAAGTGGCTTTTGAAGGTGGTGCTTTGAATTCAAAGCAAACGAGTTGAAGACATATGCACGCAACACTTGTCAGTTTTCCTTTTTTAGAATTATTTAAAACTATATTTCCCCCCTTTTGACTTAATTAATCTGTAGTTTGTTTTCTGGGTCCATCACTTAAAATTAAATTGAAAATACATTTAAATTCCAGGTTGTAAGGTATCAAAATAGGGAGAATGCCAAAGGGGTTGAATAGTTTTGCAAGGCACTGTACCTGTATAGGCTTAGTTACTTTTGTGTACTTCTATGCACATACGCTTTCAAAAAAGTGCAAAAAACAAATGTAACTAATAATTGGAAATAGGCCACTTTGCAGAAACTGCACAACTGCAAGAAAGCATTTTTTGATCTCCCTGGCCTTCAGGCAGCATGTCTACTACTGAATTATTAAGTTATAACATTATTTATGCAGTGCTTGAAATACATTCAAATAAATGTATTTACATGAATGTAATCATATAAATCGTATATATTTAATTGTAAACTAATTCTCTCTCTCTCTCTCTGCCTCTCTTTCGCAGGGTTATTTTTGTCAGTTGATTTGGGACATTTTTTTAGGGCATAAGGTTTCAAACAGGCCAGGAGGCACCATAGGTGTATGTGTGCGTATTGAGTGGATCTGTGAGCTTGTGTGAAATGACCAGCTAGTGGTGCGAATGTTTAACCTCCACAAGAGACTTCCTCTGCAGTGCTGTGATAAACGCTAGGTACTCTAACATGTCATAGAACAAATCGGTATTTATTCTGTAGAATTATTTAACTGTATTTATTGACTTTTTAAACACAGTATATATTCTTTTTAAGTTAAAATGACCAAAGTGAACCTTGTTTAGTTATATTCCCTTATTTGTATATAACAGGATTGGTTTTGTGTAAATATGCAGTGTTATATCTATACAATCTTGTTTTCTGAACGTCTCGAGGCTTTTTCTACAAAGCCATCATTTTGAGAAGTGTTCTTATTTTGATTGATGCAAATATGCATGCAGCAAAACTTGCTGTGAAGTGTAGGCCAGTATTAATTATGTGTTCATTCCACATTGCAGAGCCTGTTCTTTAAAGAAATGTTATTCCAGAGTTCATATACTGTAAATAACCAGCAAATCTTAGTTTAGTAAAATTGTAAAGATCTGTAGAAAATCTAAATCGGTTCTTCAGACTTCTGTGGCTTTTTTAATGCAATGTGAGGTGTGGAGTTTTTAAAGCGCTGCAGATTTCATCCAAAAATTATTTTTCGATTCTGAGTTAAATGTTTCCTACATGACTTGGACCTAGAAGTATGTTTGGGTGACCTGACACTTATTTTAAGCCTGTTACAGAAATGTTGATAATAAAAAAAAAAAAAGTATTGTTTGACTGTTAAATTACTTAATAGTGATCATTTATTCTATATTTAGTTTGCATTCTTATGCACTTACTTAGAAGAAAACCATCATAGAAAAAGTAACCAAGAACTCCAGTAAGAATTCTGTGTTTAGAGATGATTTGTATGGAAAGCAAGCTTTTCACTCTGTTGCCAAATTGCGTGGCCCTGGTTCACACAGGAAGGGCAGTGCAGAATTAGTTAATAAAATATTAATCATATTTGCCACCACCTGTATATTTTTGTAAATGTTAAACAAAAAAATCAAAGGGGCCTCAACGGGAGTTTTATACACCTGCGACTTCATGGCCTCGCATGTTTTGAAGATCAAGCCTCACCGTGGACCACCAAACACAGTGGACTAAGGACGATCATTGTGCCTGCCATTGTAAAATGTTCTTCACGAGTCTGTTGATTGTAATCGCTTGCTCCTATTGTCTGGATCTGTTTTTATGTTCTTACTTTGTGTGTTATTTTCCTGTTTGTTTGTGTGTGTATGTGTATCACCTTTCAGTAAACTCCTCATGAGCTCACACATAACCTCACTTTCTCTCTGAAGTTCTTATCACTTTAATAGTCTTTTTAATGTGGTTCCAGGCTTCTTTACTTGTGCGTTGCGCCTGTTGCTTCATTTGTTTCTTCAGGCAAGTTATATACACTGTTTTGTGAAAATGTCGTAGCCTTCTGATCTGAGCCTCTGCAGTAAAGGAAAGGGCATAAGAGAGTAAACACTGTGATTGCTAATTTACCAGAATTAACCTTTAATACAGAGGTAACATGTTAATTCTCATTCGTGGATAATTCATTTTGGGTTGATTATGCATAAACAGGTGTTTCACACAAATGCGGTTGTAATGTTTCATATTCCTACAGAAACATCACGTGTGCTTAACCTAACATTGAATCTCACAAATACTTTGGTATAGTCTCCTCCTACTACTATTATTCCAGTAAATAGGTCTGAATATGACCACAGTGTTATGGTAATGAATGACACACTGTCCACATCAGAAGAAAATACATTCATATAGGGAGCCTTTGAAGTGAGCACCTCAGTGACAATACCATGATTCACTTAGTGCCATAGTCTGACTAGACTCGTCTGTTCTGGCCGGCCAGTGAGTCGTGCTCTTTCATATCCTTTGTCTACAAAGAGAGGGAGAAACATCAATTTTGCAAACACAAGTGGTGGAATTGAAATTAAAATGATAAAATATTAAAATATTTTGCATACACTGTTTTAAATAATACTACAAAAATAAACACTTTATTTGTTTACCCCATTGTAGATGCATACACTTAAATGTAATCTACTTTGAACCTACTATATACTATTCACCTTAATTTTCACTAATCCTAGAAGTCTAATCCTAATCCTATTCCTTACCATTAACTCTCAACATAATCATAGCTCTTGGCTCTAAACTTAACCCTGATCCTAATCTTATTACTGTTGAGGATCAAGTGAGTTGCACCAGGTGGTTTTTTAAAATTGAACATCTGTAGAAAATCATTTGGAGGCTCTTAACTTTTAATAGTCTTCCCAATCCAGCATAAATGCCAGGAGGACACACTTACCCTGTCCTATAAGATCAGTGGGAAGACAGGTGTAAAGTTTGAGGACAAGCAAATACCAAATCAAATTGTCCAGGTTTGCAGAGATTGTCCAATATTTCAGGTATAATGGATGAACAGGCCAATAGAGCAAATGGGGCCATTTGGTTGTAAAAAAAACATCTGATTTTCCATCTTCCTAATCATTTTACATTGTACAGAATTTACATCAGTCCTTTTTACTGCTTGAACACCTTCAACATAAAGCAAATCTGGATGGGTTTCACCTTCCAGTCAAACAACTGCAGTTCATCTCTGTATCTATTCAGTAAAATTGTGAACATCTGTAGAAAATCTAAATCGGTTCTTCAGATAAAAATATTTTAGTCTTCTCTCCAGGTCTGTGGCTTTTTTAATGCAGCGTGATGTGTTGATTTTTAAAAGCAGTGCAGATTTCAGCAAAAAATATTTTTAGATTCTCTCTATGTCTCTATCTTTTTTTCTTAAAAAAGTTATTAGATTCCTTACCAGGTTTATGGCTTTTTTAATGAAGCCTTATATATATATATATATATATCTATCCATCTATCCATCTATCTATCTATCTATCTATCTATCTATCTATCTATCTATCTATCTATCTATCTATCTATCTATCTATTTTTTTTAAAGCTCTCTCTCATTCTCGCTCTCTCTCTCTCTGTATGTAGGGCAGCAGGTTGTGTGTTTGAGGAGTAGCCGTGCTCTGCTCTGGTCCAGGCTTGATGGCTTCGTGTGGGTCTAAAGCGAATAACCGCGGTGGGGTTTTTTCCATCTGCGGTATGAACGTTAAAACCTCTCACTGGTACGCCTGCCTCTCTCTCTCTCTCTCTCTCTCTCTCTCTCTCTCTCTCTCTCTCGCAGTAAAACGTGCGTTTCATCATCAAGGCGACGAGTCGTAAATAACATTAATAAATGTTATGGTTTGGTTTTAGAGGGGAGCGTGAGAAAATGTACTCTATTTGCTCTATGAATAAAAAGTCGTTTTGTTCCAGCAGTGCAAGAAAACACTTTCGAATGAAGAGGCGATTTAATGCTGTCTGTTCAGCAGGCTCCCCTGGACTTCTCCAGCAACGACCACCATTCATTCCCCTGTTTCTTCTCTGAGCTTTTTAGAGCTTTCAGGAGTTTCTCACGTGTGTGAAAAAATGTATCTTCATCTTTTTCATCCACCACCTCATTTTGATCCCTCTCATAATCATGTACCTTTTAAAACCTTCAAACCAGAAAAGCTGCTTCCAAGATTAAGGTTAATAACTGTATCCAGGTAAAAAGGATCCCTAACTGATATTGCCTTGTGTTTCAAAATCAACATTTTTAAAACTCAAACACACTCCTGAACTTTATTTTTTATTATTACCCCAGTGTTTGCATTTTTGCACACTTAATGGGTCTGCTGCCAAAATACACCATTAGTATATTTAGCCTTGAGCTGTTACTGCTCCTCCCTGTTGAGAATCTAGAGAACTGAGAACTAGAACTAGAAAATCTAAAGGGTATTTTTTAGATAAAGAATCATTTTTAAAAAATCAATCACACACTCTCCAGGTCTGTAATTTTTAATAAAGCATGATGTGTGTAGTTTTTAAGATTATGCAGATTTCATAATTATTTTCTCCTTCTCTCTCTCTCTCTCTCGCTCTCTCATCTTGTAGTAGGTGTTTTAAAATCCAAGGGGAATCTTGCGAAGTGCAGCTGCTCATCCTGTAACAGTGTAATTGAGATAGTCCTCTATGGGATGGAGTATTTTTATTTTGCATTGTATTCTTATAGTTAAACTCACTTGAAAGCCTTCAAACCTATAACAAAACCATGGAATTGTATTAAATAAGTATTAGCACAAGTCCTACTCCACTTCAAACTGTTAGTACAAATTGTTTCCATGTTTTTTAAAGTCAGGTAAACTGGTTATAATTTAACAAACAAACAAACAAACATCAGAGAAGCATATCATGACAACTACTAATTCAATTGGCTCATCAGATAACAGACCAAGAACAGCACGTAATCAAACAAACAAACAAACAAAGATCCTGACAACTGATTGTATTGATTAATTTAACTTTGAAAACCTTACAAACCAGCTACAGCCCTCTAACAAGACCCAAACAAACACCTGACAAGCAGAGGTACTGATAATGTGGAGTTAGTCTGATAAGTTAATAGACCAAGTGTAGCACTTTAACAAACTCAGAAACAAACTACAAACCAACTGAAGATTGATTTTGATTAAAGGGTGACTTTGATAGGCTAACAGAGCGAGTGCAGCACTTAAACAATCAAATAAACTGACAATCAAACAATCCATCAAAAAAACAAATTGCTAGTGCCAACTGATATTTAATTGTGATTAATTCTGAGTGGTTCTGATAAACTATCAAATTACAGCATTCAAACAAACAGACAAACAAACAAACATCTAACAAGTAGAGAACCTGACAACAGATTGTACTATTTGACTCTAATAAGTTAACAGAGCAACTACAGCACACAAACAAACATCACTCAAACAAACACATTGCAAGCGTTTTGCATGTTGTGTGAATTGGAGACGGATAATAAACAAGCGTTAGTCTGATGGGAGCTGTGTGTTTCTCTGGGAGCAGTGTGAGAGTGTTTTCCCTGGGTAAAGCTCCTCCAGCTCCGGTACAGTGTAGCCCAGGCTGATTACATAACTCGAATGACATAACGGAGCTCGGTTCCCCTCCGGCTTGGGACTCTCCACAGCTCCGCTTCCGAGGAGGAACCGAGGACCCGAGTCTGTGTCTTTTACTGTTTATTTACCGGCGAACCGGACCCTGGAAATGGCCATGTGTTTGTTAAAGCGCCCGAGGCGACCCGGGCGCCAGAGAAGAGTTTTGCTCTTTTAGTCGTACTTTCTTTATTTATTTCTTGATACGTTTAGTTAAAAAGAGGTGCTACAGAGTGTGGACTGGAGAAAGTTATGGAAAATGAAGACCCTGAGTCTCCGGAGCAGAGGCTTGGACACGCGGAGAGCACGAGAGGTAGGAATTATTTAATACCACTGTATCAATGCTGCATGCATTTACTGCACTTCACACGTCTCACACACATCACGCACCTTGCACATTTACATAATGTGTGTATTTTCATTAGCGACCCTTGCATTGAACTCACACACAAACACAAACACACACACACACACACACACACACAACCACACACATACACGGTGGCAGCTATGAGTGGGCTGGCACAGTAACTCACTATAAATAAACCCGGGAGCACGAGATCCCACCCTCACGCACACACACACACACACACACACACACACACACACACACACACACACACTATACCAAGGCTGTGCCATGCGCACTGTTAAAACCCATCTACTTACCAAGCTTTGGAAGCTCACACGCTCTGGTGTGTTTAGACTGTGCCCACTTGGGCATTTGTGCTGCAAAGACAGCTTTGGATAGAGCAGCCTAAACCCATACCTGGGCACAAGTACTGTTACCTCAGCTACTGACACAAGTACAAGTAATCTAGCAAAAATAAACAACAGACTAAATAAATAAATACACACATACAGACATATATACATATATACACACATACATACATACAAACATATATATAAAAGAAGTACGAGGCCCAACAAATCTACTGTGGTATCAAGAACAAGTTTATTGTGAAAGACAGATGTGTGAGAGAGTGACAGCAAAGCAGTGCATTAGATGAACACAACAAAAAGAAATCAAACACAAAAAGGAATTAGTAACTTAATGTAAATAGTCCAATAATAATGAGTTAACAGGAGACTTCTTTCCTTATAGTTAGTTATAAATAAAAGTGTAATAAGGTTACAACTCAGACTAATAAAGTTATTACTTACATATGTGTAACTGAGAACATCTTCTCTTACTGTTATACTGATAACATACTTATGTAGATCTTTGAGTAAGGAACTGCAAGAGACAGGCCTCTCAAACGTGGTTTAAAAGGGTAGAACTATAGGCTATGTGAAAATGTCTGTTTCTCTTACATAGAATTAGCAGAGCTGACCTGTTAACTTTTAAGTTTTCAGGACCACTCTAGGTGCACAGAGAGCTGCCTGTGTTAGACAGCAGAAGAAAGAAAAGAACAGTAAAGTGATACTACTGAATGAAAAGGGAGAGAGATAAGAGTAGTACTCTGATAACTGCAAGAATAGTCGACTGGTGTGCCTTTACAAGGCCTTATTCAAAGAGAAGCCTTTTAATTAAACAAAATAATGATTTGATTAAACTACCATAGTTTATCTACATTGTAACTGGAGAGGTGACCCATGCAAAAACCTACAGAGATACATGCATAGAGGGATTTGAGTATATATATATCAGTAATTATTAAGAACTTGCTAAATTGCTTGATCTTGAAACTATGCAAGACTCTCCAAAAACTGTCAGTAGCATTATTGACTACAATTGAAAAAAAATCGCATGAGCAAAGTGAACAGTAAATCCTCTAAAGACCCACAGGCCTTAAAGCTTTTGGACTAACCAGGTGATATAAATATGTAAGCTAGTTGTGACCTGTGACTGTCACACTGTTACGATTACAGCAGTCCCTGAACTTGCTGACTCTTCTCCCCTCAGTGAAAGATGGAGGTTGAAGAAAAGGAAGAAATTTAGGGGAAAAAATCAACAAGTATTTTGTCCTTGAATCAACTGTGTTACTTATCTATAGTATTTATATCCAGCCTTTCTGTATGTAGCAAATGTTATTTTCATAATGAGTTTTTTTTTATTTAGCCTTCATATTTTATATTACATACATTAGATAAACATTTCCTACAGGATCAATACGTTTTTCTGATTCTGATTCAATTTTAATTGATGCATTGGAACTTTTTTGGTCTCTCAGCATCTAGAGTCTGAAGTTACAGATTTTTTCAGCTCCTTTCCATCCACAAATGAAATCTGAAGTTTCAAATGGAAGTGTGACCAATCCTCAAAGCAGTGCAGGTGTAACAAAATAAAATAAATAACTGAATTGTATGTTGTAACTGGATAAAAATGAGATTACTCACACATATATTTGAGTAGAATTTTCAAAGACTGTGAGTAAATGAATGTTTTGATGCATACTGTCCATCTTCATGTTTCCGAAGAAGACAGAAGGAGGTGAAATGTCATTGTCACAGTCACATATATGCAAGACCATGACCTGGAGCAAATTCTGAATTTGCTCAGTTCTGATTTAAGCAGACGTCTGTCACTTCCCCTTCTTCCTTATCTGTCTCACACTTTCCCCATGAGGCCTTTACACACTCCTACTCTTTTATCTCTTGCACTTTTGCCTTCTTATGCGATCCAGTCTCTTAAGTCCCCTCACTGTCACCGTCAGTGCCAGTACACACTCTAATCCCTTCATGCAGAAGAGATTAATGTAAACATTTTGACATACAGATCAACATACATTCAACATGATTTAAGCCTTCGACCCATTTGACCCTATTATAATCATAGAAAATAAGACAATAATGTCATATAATGCAAATATTCATATCTCAGAAAGAGATATTGAGTATTTCGACTGCATAAATAATTATTTCCACTTTTGAACAACTTTACTCAGACCATATGCTAACCTAGGCTTCCACTTTCTGATTCTAAGTACATTTCAAACCAAACCTGTGGGTAAACCCACAGCTGCCTGAAAGCTTATGCATTGCTAGTCCCCACTAACCTTTTTGGTTCGCCATGACCTTCCAAAATACCTTGTTTACATACCTGCGAAATGAAACGAAAATCGTTTGAATTTGAACCATAGGGGCTCTAATGCATATAAACTCAGCACATTTTCTGGAGCATGACGTTTCAGAATGGCTCATCTACCAAATAAGCACATATAGACATTATTTATACACCCTAAAAACGATGTTACCAAGGTCAGCAGAGGGCCCGTCTGTAGGCAAAGTGCTGTTTCTGCAGTGAAATGTCACAGGGGAGCCTCTGGTGAATAGACCTCTGAAATCTTTATACAGGGGATCCTTGAGTCTCGATATACAACCATAAAACCTTAAAAATATTGAGACGAGACAGTTTCAGCTTACGCCATTAGCATCGTACTTACGGACTATGTGGAGTATGTGAATCAGTTTCCTTTTTGTGTGGTTTAGTTGGTATAGGTTGTAGGAACGGACCTGTGTCGTAACCCAAGGACCCCCTCTATATACTTTCTATGTACTTTTTCTAGATACTGACACAGTTATACACCCATGTCTTACCATTTTCCACACATCTGTACACACATCCTGACATCTATTCATCCCCCTCTTATTTGCACCACATCTCATCCATGGTAACTATTTTCAAACTTAACTCACAACATGATATTTTCATTATTTATGACTTGAACAGGCAGTTTTACATGAACATTTGGGTTAGCATTAGATGCTAGTGCCACATACACAGTAATACAAGTTATACACCTGAAGCAGCTGCTTATAGTCCATTTTTGCATCCAAACATGGTTTTACATTGCATTTACATTACATTTACATTTACGGCATTTAGTTGACGCTCTTATCCAGAGCGACGTACATCAGTGCTTAAGAATTCCACAACTGTTTCTTACCAGAAAAACAGCATAAATCTGAGTCAACAATTTAACCAAGATACTGCAGTCTATACATCTTTCGAAATAATAACTAGCCAACTTCCCAACACTACATAAGCCCTAGAGAAGAATGTAAGTCAAGGGAATTTTTTTTTTTAAATATAAGAAATAAGTAAACAGTAGGGAA
>JBBPDH010012305.1:0-11162 GCA_037974565.1 Clupeocharax schoutedeni
ACACACACACACACACACACACACACACACACACACACACACACACACACACACACACACACACACACACACTGCCACAAAGTGTACAAACAGTGAACTGTAAAAAGGGTAAATGGTCTCTTATTTTCTTTCCAGAGCTGTATACCTGCCTGTTCAGCCTACAGCAGTTTAGCCCTGTTTGTTCAAACTGAGGTTATAAAGTGTTTCGGCCTGGACTGCATTTTGAATGAAGTACAAAACAGAGCAGCCAGAACATCAGAGCAGAACTCATTTACATATATGTGTTAAAGGCACAGTAACAAAACTAGCCTGTTTAATAGTAAGGGATCAGAAGAGGATGGAGATGGTCATTTATAGATGAAAAAAGACAACTGTGGAGAATGTCAGGGGGAAGAAATACAAGTAAAATGCAGGCTGTTGGCCCTTTAATGTTGCTGAGTGCCAAAGGGAAGCGGGTGTTTTGTTGTAAACTCTGCTGCAGACCCTGCTGACGCTGCGCTCCGCTCGATGAGGGAATTCCGTGCTATTTATAGCTCTCTGCTCTGCAGGCTGGTGGGGGTCTGAGTAGGTTCTCTCATCGACACGCCACTCCAACCCACACACACACACACACACCCTATCCACTATACATTACCGTGCACTGCACACTGATGAAAAGGATATAGTTTTAACCTGACCTGAAGGATGACACTGAGACTATAGAAGGCTTTATTGCTAATTACTACCACTAATATTAATTAACAGAATAATAATTGCACTCGTACTATTAAAATACCAATACTAGAAACCCGCCGGATTTTTATTAGATGATTTCTAAATGTACTTACAGTAACCCCTGGTGTTCTGTTGAGGACAGTTTGCTGAATTAAGCAAAAATAAATGTGGCCTGCACATTTTTCTCAAATAAGTCCAAATCTGTCAGTAAGTAGAATGTGTGCAGTAACATTTGCAAAAAATTGGTCATGCTTAGTTTGTGGAGGACATGTATTTCATGAGCCCTCCCAGTGAACGGAAGCTCAAAAGCACCACTGGAAGAAAACAGCCTTAGACTTTGTGTTGTTTCCACCTCTGGGCTTTATAGCATGATCAGTGCAGTCTGGGTGGAGCTCTTTTCCAGGGTTTCTGCTGATGGTAGACTCCACTCAGGGTGTCTTCCACCAGTCTGATGCTTTGTGTAGTTTATTTCTTTAAAATATATACTATATGGACAAAGGTTTTGGGGCAGATCTGTTTTTCAGAGTTTGAGCTAGTAAGGCCCCCTAACTACCAGTGAATGCTTCAGCAAACCAAGACATTTTTGACAACACCAGGCTTCCAACGTTTTGGACACAGTTTGGGGAAGAACCTTTTTCTATTCCAGCATGACTGTGTCCCAGTGCACAAAGCAAAATCCATAAAGACATGGTTGGATGAGTTTGGTGTGGAAGAACTTGACTGGCCACACAGAGTCCTGACCCCAACCAACACCTTTGGGATGAACTGGAACAGAGATTGTGATCCAGACCCTCTCGCTCAACATCAGTGTCTGACCCCATAAATGCTCTACAGAATGAACACAAATTCCCACAGAAACTCCAAAATCTTGTGGAAAGCCTTCCAAGAAGAGTGGAAGCTGTTATAGCTATAAAGGGAGGGACCAACTCCACATTTGAATGCAGTGTCTTTACAGATAAGACGTCATTATTGACATATTGATAGTGGATGATTGGTTCTGGATCCCAGAAGCCTTTTCTCCCAGAGAAGAGATTTACTGCTCTATAGCTCAATGCCGGAGGCTTTATAGCCCTGTAGCAAATACTTAACATTGGACATGGTGATCCTTGGCTCAAGCGGGGATGCCCCAGAACGTCCTGTTATAGAGATGATTAAAACTGTGTGTGTGTGAATCAAACAAATGGCCCAGAGCCTATTTAGCAGAGCTATCGCATCATTATCACTAAACAGAAATAAGAAGTATTTTGGTCTCTTGCTGGATCATTTCATGGAGCAAAATGAACTGAACCACCAAAAGAGTGGATCTCAGACAGCTGCAACAATTAACAAACAAGGGATTAAGATTAAGAAAAGTGAAGTGACCATTTGTCATATGTGATGAGCACACAGTGTGAAATGCTTTCTCTGTATTTAACTCATTCACTAAGTAAAGCAGTGGGCAGCCAGTAACACAGCCCCCCAGGGAGCAGTGTGTGGGGACGCTACCTTGCTCAGGGGTACGTCAGTGGTGCCACTGGCAGTCCTGGGATTCAAACCCACGACTTTCTGGCCACAGAGGCATCTCCCTAATCACTAGGCGCTGTTTCCTAAAATGTGTTTATAGTAGATATTCAGATATTTTTCAGTGTAGTGCTTTGTTCTTCTAAGAATATTCTTGTATGACAATAAAGGGATTTTATTAACACTTTTAGCATTTAGCCCCATTAACCCCAATCAGTGAGGACTTGCTCGGGGGTGCCCTCTAGTGCTTTTCTGGGAGGAATAAAAAGAGGCAAGGCTCCTTATAAAATGTACAAATAAATTGGCCATTGAACCTGGTATTGAACCTGTTCACCAAGAAAAGTGTCCCCTAAATACATTTACGGCATTTAGCAGACTGTCACGGTTCCGTCAGCGGCCGTTGTGGTCCGCAGCTTTTCTGTTGTTTTGGTCATGTTTCTGTTCTGTGTGCTTATGAACTCTTATTTTGACATGTCTGTTCTGGTTCAGTTCCTTTGTCAGTGTCTTGTTATCAGCTGTTTTCTGTTTACGTGCCCTTTGGTCCAGCTGTCTTGTGTTTCCCCTGATTATGTTGTGTATTTAAGCCTGTTTCTGTTAGTTAGTCCTCATCACCTCATTTTCCCTGTTCCTGCCCCGTCTGGTTCCCGTTTCTGGTTGTTCTGTTCCTAGTTATTATGGCCACTGTGCCTGGTTTTTGTTTGCTCCTGTTTTGGAGTAAAAGTATCTGCATGGATCTTTGGTTTCGCGAGTGCTCCGTGCTCCGAGGGAGTCGCACCCGCGACTCTGACAGACGCTTCATATTCAAACCGACTTCCATTCCCTAACTAAAGGGAACAGTCTCCCCGGAGCAACCTGGTGTTTAGGGTCTTGCTCAGGAACTCAGTGGAGGTTTGCTGAAGGTAGGATTCGAACCAATGACATTTTGGGGCACAGTACCTTGCTCAAAGGGTACCTCAGTGGTGCCCTAGTACTCTTGAGATTAAGAGGCAACTGCCTAACCACTAGTCCACCAGCTGCCCCAAAAACTGTCTCTCGTGTCACCCCAATAGTCCAGGAATGTGTTGAAAATGTCTGCTTTTATTAGGTTGAATTTTTTAAGTTTAAAACTGACTCATGAAGGAAGGGCTTACTCTAATACACAATTGTGTGTGTGTGTCTGTGTGGATATATATATCATTTTAGCAGATAAACAATACTGAAAACTGACAGCTCTGCAGCCCTAGGCATGTATATTTTTGGCTGCAGCCCCTGATGTTGATGGTGTTGATGGTGGAATAAATATAAAAAGAACCTGTTAAACTACATTATAATCCACATAAGGTCAAGCATCACTGTCTCCTAATATCTACTAAAATGTACAACGTATATTGAACACCTAAGAACTGAAGCAACTGTCTTAAACCCTGAATTTTGTTAAGAGGTCTTAGCTGGTGGGTAGACATCTGTTTCTTTTAGTTACATTAGCCTCAATCATGCTTTGGCTGGTGCAATACACATGGAAAATGGGATTAAGGTTGCATTGAATGTATCGCTTTTATATAAAATGAAACTATACTATATGACTATCACAACCACTATAATTAAGAGTAGGTAACTTGAATGGACCTCATTGCATTGATCTCAGTCAGTTTGGCTACAGTTTAGAAGCAGAGAGTATGTGCTGAAAAGAGCTTGTTCACAGCAGCCAAAAGGAATTCCTCAAATGCTTTTATACCATGCAGATTTCACTGCACTCCATCCACTTTGTATATAGTGATTAAATTCAGCATTAAAAAAAGAAGAAAAAAAAACAATAGTTTTTTTGTTTGAGGAGGCCTTTGCCTTCTGATCACAGGGACCACTTCCTAACCACCCCATATATAAATATGGGTGAGTCCGGTCATTCGGAGTCATAACTAATACGCATTGCATCTGCCACAATGACTTGTAAAAATCCTAACTAATGATTAAGAAGTAATGAAATAAAACAAACAAATTATTAAATAAACACCCCCTAAATTTTGCAATTGTGTATTGTATATTTTACCAGTGTTGTAAAAAGATGTACCTTCTTTGCCTACATACCATTATAGTGTAAATAGTTACACTGGCATATTCAGCGCACTCTTAAAAAATTCATGTTGTATTCAATCACTTCCTGGAGATGTCCTCTGTGCAAGCATTGGACAAGCATTACAGAACAAGGCTAAAAATACCTACTGAGAAACTGTAACACACACCTCACTTTATGTTCACCTAAGTGTGGAGTCATTCATTTCTTATTATGCATATTTTTGTATGTGGCTGCAAGGCCACACTGTGAGCATCAATCGGGTGTAGTATCTTTTGCCTCAATTCTAGATACGGTGAGCTTTACTCAAAATGTAACAGTGTCTACACACTGTTGTGATGCCACTCTTAATTTAATCCTGACCCTTTAATGTGGATAACATTTTCCACAGACCACAGTAATCTCAGATCACCACTTCATGACATAGGAACTTACATAGAATGTAAACACATACCCATGCTTTCAAATTAGTCATACAATAACATCCACCACAGCTCAGTTTTATTGAAAACCTCCAGATTTATCAACCAGCAGACTTAGAGAACTAAATGCCTAGAGAACTCTCTTCAACCCACATGAGACTACATTGCACCTCTACATTTAAATTCATGAAATTAAGCAGATGCTTTTATCCAAAGCAACTTCCATTCCCTAACTACAGAGGACAGTCTCCCTGGAGCAGCTTGGGGTTAAGGGTCTTGCACAGGAACCCTGTGGTTAAATACTGAAGGTGGGATTCAAACCTACCTCTTGGTTCAGAGGCAAGTATCCTACCCACTAGGCCACAACCACAACTTGAACAATGTTTTAGACCACTAAGGTGTAAAAAAAAAAAAGACAGACAGAAAGCTCTTGTTGAGCCATTGTTAGCAGGTCTGTAAAACGTGGCACATTTTAAACTGGAAACTCAATGCAAGTGCAAGATCTCTAGAGGTTCTCAAACACAAAACAAACACAGACCATCCGCACATTTAGCACTACTCACCACTAGAGAGACCACGTTAGTTTGTTCAGCAATTTTGATATGAATGATGTTGTTTCCAGGAGTCAGATGATTAATGTGTAAAGAGTAATTCAAACCCAGTCTGTGTGCAGACAGAAAGTGTTTCACTGCAGCTCATGCTGCACGTTCCATGGCCATAGGTCTGTTCAACACCAGAACAAAGAAAAGAGTGGTACTCTTTAAAGCAAAAGCACTGGTGGTTTTTTTGTGAATTATCAAAGAAAAAAAAAAGTCGCTGTATGGTAAATTTGGCTTGACCCTTTAAGTCTACAGTAATCAATCAGTCAAGATGTGTTATTATTTTATACTGAAGGAATGAGTGTAGCGAATAGAGAATTAGCAGTATTAGTCATCTAGCATGCCTAGATCAGTGGTATACAATTGTTATTTTATTTTTTCCTTTATTTGCAGGTTCATCAAACTGATTTACTCAACGTTCCCTATGTTTTCTTCTTTAGTTTTATACTGGGGCTACAAGTATCATCATGTTACAATGCATGGCTAAATCCTCCCACAGCTATCTCAAGCAAACAAATAGACTTGCTTATGTGGTTTCGCACACTGCATGATATATTGTTACTTATAAGCTGCACTTTTATCCATTTTCGTGAGAATCAAACTTGGGACACACAGGGCTTTAGTATGGGAATGGGAAAATCACTCAAGTTCTGTGATTCAATGTACACACTTTTATAAAGAAGGGGCCAAATGGAGCACAGACACAATGCACAGAAACCTTCACTCAACACAATGTCTTTCAAAGCATTATTGCAAAAAAAATCTTGTAAAAACTTTTTTGTGTGACTGCAACCCCAGGACACCAAATCATTTACAGGGTCGGTCATCTTGTCAAACCTCAGTAAAATGCAGCAGGCAACTCTTTGAAATCAGAGTAGCTGAAACAGATGTAACTCAAGTTCACTGCAGCACTGCATTTATTTCTTTTCACAAAAAAGAAAATCAAACTTAAAAAATAAAATGGACTGATTTGAGTGTGGCACAGTCGCACATGATGTTAACAGTTCGGTTATGTTAGATGTCTAAATTGTTCCTCTGAGAACAAAAACAATGCAAATATAAAGAAGTAGAACAATTCAATTAAATCTAACTTAGTTATGTCATTTCATGTTTGCTTGGTGTGCCAGTCTTTAAGGTTTTTTTTGTTTGTTTGTTTGTTTTTTTGTTTTGCTGTTATTGCTGTTTTTTACTTGGTGTTGTAAGCGACGAAGCGCTGGTTCAGCGGATTTTCTGGAGATTTTGCCCACTCTTTCTTCAGCTGCTGTTTGAGCTGAGACAGACGCATGTTGGGGTTTTCCATTTTAAGGCGGGGCATGTTGACCTCTTCGAATGCAGTGTAGGCCGCCTTCATTCGCCGCTCAGGGTGACGATCCAAATCCTCCTTAGTACTGCAAAACAGCAGAAGTGATTTGAAGGAACCGTTCAGGGGGAAAAAATCTTCAGTTCCACTACAAATATAGCCAGACAAGATCTGTGTCTAAACTTTGCTTACAGTAACAAGGTTAATACAGCAAACCGATCATGGACACTTACACCCCACCAATTAGCACAATGCTAACTGTGTGCTTAATTCAACAATCAAATCTGTGTTCAGCTGTTAAAATAATGTGAAAAAGATATTATGATCGGGTTTCTGGTGCTGTATGACATACTGTCAGTTATAATATTTATATTAAATTACTTAACAACTCAACAAGGTTTGACAAAAATTCCCTACACCAGACTGAGTGCAATAAGTTTTAAAAACACTAAACATGCTCTACAATGTTATATGATCCGTGCAGTCATTCTGATAGTGTGTATAGATGTGATACAGCTTCTGTTGTTGCCTATGGGAAGTAAGGAATGACAGAAGGAGGGAAAGAAAGACAGAAACGAGAGACTAAAATGACTATGCACATACACATTAACAAAAAAAATACCATTATAATTTAAAACTAGGAAATGAAATCTAGACTTGTATTATTACAGGACAACTGTTTCAGAATCGGGCTTGTACCAGACACGGTAGAGTCAACTGGAGTTTGTAAATATGCAGTATGCATACACACCAATGACACTTGCATAACAAATGCCAAGCCACCAATAAAGTAATATAAAGCAACCCTTATAGTCATGCATGAACACACCACAGCTCCCAGTGTAAACAGTGTGAAATTCTTTCGCTGCATTTAACCTATTCAATAAGTGAAGCAGAGCACAGCCAGGGCACAGTGCCTGGAGAGCATTGTGTGGGGATGGTACCTTGCTCAAGGGTATGTCACTGGTGCCACTGGCAGTCCTGGGATGCGAACCCACGACTTTCTAATTGCAAGGGCAACTCAGTAACCACTGGGCCACCATCTGCCCCAATATACTACAGGCATTTAGGGGGTGATATTGCTTTAGTGGGTTCATTTGAATATTGCTCTAGACTGCTTTAAATTGTTGAACTGAGATCACATGGTCAAAGTACCTGAGGACTGCAATGGCATCTTCAATGGTTCGAGCTGAGCCTTCTTCAGGAACAATCTGGTTGATGTTCTCCTCCAGTGGGGCCTCCAGATGGCTCTTCTCTGCAGAAGAAACGTAGAAAAACATGAAACATAAGCTGCCAGGATTGAATAGTGTGCATGGAAGTCACGGGTTAGGGAGGTTAGCAGGTTTTTAAAAATTAAATTTTTTTTTACATGCAAATTTCCCCTCAGGTGGCAACCTGTATACCAAGCCCTGCCTGTGTGTAATGACTAGGATGTGTGCATGTGAATGTTTTTGGACATTGATGCCTACCTTTGTCCTTGGTTTGCTGTTTCTCAGTCTGCTCCCGCAGGAGGGTCTCCTCTATCTGCGCCCGTGTCACTTTGCCAGATGGTTCTTTATGTTTTCCTTTCAGCCTTGAGTCCTCTTCATCCAGGAGCCGCTGGTTCTCTCTCTTCCTCTCCAGCAACTCCAAACGCCTTTTTTCCTTTTCATCCTACAAAGAAAGAAAACAACTTTCAGCATGCCCTTAAACCACGTCAAGTGAAATCTAACCTCATTTAAGCAATTTAGGCTTTAAATGCACAAGAAATGCTTAAAAAAGTGCTATGCAGTATTTTTTCCCTGCTAAAATTTACAACCATGGCTGCCTTGTCCATCATAAAGTATAAAATCAGACATTCAGGAATAGAAAAACACAGGGAAAAAAACAACCTGGTCCTAACTACATGTCCCATATTGAACCTGTGTCCCAAATTCCATAGCTACATATTTATGCTGACTGCCAAAAGCAATTAAAAAAGCAATTAGAGTCAAGGACATTCTTGTTCACCTTCAACACTAAGCAGCATGGAACAGGTAGTCTCATAAGATGTTATGTGCAACTGACAGTCCCAGAGAAGTGTTTCACAACCTGTAGTACTGCCAAATGACCCATTTATTTTGTTCATTCTGAACTAAAATGTGCATGAATTTAGTAGGCTTTAGATGGATTTTTATATACAAATTTGCTGATACACAAACTAAACTATATCAATATCGCACACACTCATATTAGAGTTTATAACATTGTCTAATTTCTTTTCCTCTCCTCAAACACACTCAATTAGTTTAAACAGGTGTTTGAGTTGGGCAATCACCCAACTACTATGGACACCGTACTGGATTTGTACACTCCTGGATTAGATGATTAGTCAAATTACAACGGATCAATTATTGAACAATTATAGAAAAACTTGTTGCTACTCTGGTGCTCAGCGCATTATTAGTCAGTAGTGTTGTTTTATTCCAGCCACTTCTTCTTTAAGGCTATGAAGTTCAAATGCCAACAGTCCATAAATGCGCCTACGTCGTGTGTGTGTGTGTGTGTGTGTGTGTAGGGGTGTCAGAGTCTGGCATAAAGGTCATCAAAGCAGGTCACCACCTTTAACTAACATCATAGTAGTATCTGCTGAGAATGACTACATTTCAGTTTCATATTTACAAAAAAATCTTTCATATTTACTATTTAAAATGAGTTTTATCATGAGGCTGAATTCAATCTTAGTCCTACTATAAGAAATTGAGGTCACATTCTCCTTTGTCTCTAGAGAACAAAAGATCACATTCCACTCACTCCTCTACTCAGGCGGAACACCCGCGAGCACCATCTTTACCATTCAAACTCGCGCCATTTGCCCCCTCCCTGAAGCTCGCTCACCTTGTAGGGGGTGGGAAATTCCTCCTCTCTCTCCTGTGCCTGTGCCAAAGCGAAAATGCATTCTCTCCCCCCTTTCTCTTTATCTCTCCCTCATTCGCACAGGTGCACTCATGCACAGTTGGTCACTCACTCAATCGCTCTTTTACATGAAGTTTACATGAAACACTCAAGCTTGATTGCATTTTAGAATATACTGTTATTAAATGTTTCATTAATTTAAACAAGTCGTATTTATATGATTCCAATGCTTGCTGAGGCAAGACTGTACACCAAAAGAATTCACAGACACCCCATCATGTTGCTCAATCCTAGTGACACACACACATACACATGTACATAAACATACATGTATACAAAAATTATAGCTGTGACAAAGTTGGGCACACTCATTCAGTCTGCATGCTATCATAAGAGGCTGCTCTGCTGCAGAACAGCAGCTTCCTGAGGGTCCCGTGCCACACTAACACAGATATTATTATTATAAATGGGGTGTGTTCCTCCCCAGAGATGCACACAGCTCAAATTAACATCTAAAAGCCCTACATTTCACCAAGCTCCAGAGCTGTAACATGCATCTTTTTCACCATCTTCTCAACATGAAAATGACTGTTTCCAGTCAGGATGATTTGAACTGGTAACTAAAGCTACAAAGATTAGTAGACAAAGTTGATCATGGAAAAAAATGCACTATAGCAAGTAGGGCTGCAACAACTAATCGATAAAATCGATAAATATCGATAATGAAATTCGTTGTCCACGAATGCCGTTATCGATTAGTTGGGCTGCTCACGTTACTGAGGAGCGAAACCACAAGATGCACAAATACACAAAGATGCACACAGATACACAGCAGCTCAATGGAGGTAACAGAAGCGTCTGCAGGAAAAAGCGTGCGCCCCAAGTCCTCGTTTACACTGCAGGTCTTGATGCTCAATTCTGATTTGATGCCTATATCCGATTTTTTAAACCTTCTGTTTACACGTGTTTGTAACTGTGACCCATTTCCGATTCGCTTGTTTACACTCACTATAGCAAAGGGGGGTTGTTACACCACACAGTAGGCAATATGGACTAACACGAAATAATATTAATGCTAGCTCTGCGATAAATTCGCCAAATAACACCATGATTTTGAGGCGGAGGAGGAAAAGGGCGCTGATTTTAGCCTGCACATATAAATCAGTTATTATGGCCTCGACCATCCAGAGGAGCGTCTGGGTGCGTGAGAGATCTCAGGATTGGTGGGAGAATATTGTGGCGGCTTTAGCCAGGAGCAGTGGGTCAGAAATTTTAGAATGAGCCAACTTTCGATTTGCTGTTTCAGTGTTTGTCCGCATTCCACTCTTACAACGACACGGCATTTCGCCGGCCGTCCCTTTGCAGATGTGCCTCAGGGATTGCTCTCTGGTGCCGCATCTGTTTGGGATCAGCAGCGCATCAGTGTGCCGGATAGTCGGTGACGATGTTAATGACAGGACAGTGTAAACGAGGCCCAATGTACGGGAGCAATTTACATTAAACGCCCCTAAGGAGACGGTAACCCGCACGCTATGCAAGACCGAGCTTTCATGGCATGGCAGTACCAAAGACATTCACGAACACTTAAAAAGGAAACATGTTGGTGTTGGGGATGGCGAAACTTCAGCAGGGTAAGTAAAAACTGTATCTCTTCGTCGTGTAAAAGTTGTATAGTTTAAGTGCTTTTGTTTAAACTGTTTGCT
>JBBPDH010012315.1:0-11162 GCA_037974565.1 Clupeocharax schoutedeni
CTGTCTCTTTCTCTCTCTCTCTCTCTCTGTCTCTCTCTCTCTCTCTGTGTCTCTCTCTGTCTCTCTCTGTCTCTCTCTCTCTCTCTCTCTCTCTCTCTGTGTGTCTCTCTCTCTCTCTGTCTCTCTCTCTCTCTCTCTCTCTCTCTCTCTCTCTCTCTCTCTGTGTGTCTCTCTGTGTGTCTCTCTCTCTCTCTCTCTCTCTCTGTGTCTCTCTGTCTCTCTCTAGGATGAACTTTCTCAGAGACTGGCCAAACTCAGAGACCAGGTGTGAGTGGATCACTGTGCGTGCGTGTGTGTGTTCGGAGTATCAGACAGGACAGAGAGAGAAGGTGTGTGTGTGTGTGTGTGTGTGTGTGTGTGTGGAACATATATTGTTTAATGAAAGAAGACCCTGAACTTCATTAGGCTTTTAAGGACATTTTTGACCCTGTGTCCAAACATGGCTGCCTTACGCAGGAAACCAAGAGTACCTGACCACATCTGTGCTGTGCTTCAAAACTGCAGCTTGTTTTCAACGCTAGACTGTAACGTAAGACGTGTTTCTCAGGCCTGCTTGATCTTCACTGTGTGTTTGCTTTCAGTATCAAAGGCAGTGTACCTTATATAAATGCTCTTTTAGCTTCAGACAGTTTGGGCTTAAGATCACACGGAAAGCGTGATTTAACTGCGTTACAAAGCTCTTTGTGTGGACACAGGGACTTCAGCTACAGCAGGTTAGCACCACAGCCAACACTATGATGGTGAAATGTGTAGATATTTACCTCAATTATTCCTTCCGCACTCTTATCCTGTGGCACTTTATCTAAAGCCTGGCTTTACAGTACAGTAAAATGAGGAGATTTAATTAGCAGAACAGAGTGATGATAAACTAATAAAGGCTGTAGATAAAGTGCTGCTGAGATTATTTCTCTCTTGACTATGTGAGAATGTACTTCTCTCTTTCTCTCTCACTTTTACTTTCAGTGTATGCGATTCCGGGGTTTATAACGTTATACAGGAATCCTTCGAAGCTCCCATCCTCTCTTGTTGATATTCTTTTTCATGTGTTACGTTAAATACACAAAACGCAGCTGTATGTAAAAGTTTGGGCACCCCTGTTAAAATGACCCGAGAACACACTTCTGAACTGCTGTTTATTTAATCAGTTTAACATATTGAGGGAGGTGCAATTTTTTTTCGTGAATTAAAATCTACAAAAAATACCATATTAAAATAGCTTTTGTTTTTTTTGTTTTTTGTTTGTTTTTTTAAACCTAAGCATGTCATTTGTGCAGGGGTGTTGAAACATGTGCATGCGACTGTATGTGATGTTTTATGGTCGACTATTATTGAGGTACCCAGATTCATGCAGAGTAAAATGGCGTTTGCCCCTAATTGACCAGCCGATGAAGTGACGGGAGCTTTAAGGCAAACCCTCAGTTATTTATTTTCTTTTTTCGGTTAGTTGATCTATGTCATATCATACCGTCTCAATGTTTTGGTTTCCAACTTTGGGTTCTGTCTACAGATAAAGAATTAAAATAAATATTTTATAAACATTTACTACCTATTGACGTGTGTGTGGTGTTTTTGTCATCCATTCCCTGAGCCAGTGGAGCGCAGGCTTATGATTGGTCCACTGGGTTCAGGATTAACATAGCAAAATGCTGTGATTGGTTCCATTGGGTTTGGAATCAGTAAAGCGAAGCGCTGTGATTGGTCCATTGAGTCTGTTGTGATGGCAACTTGAAACAGACTTTTTTTTCATGTTTTCCCACTGAAACTGTCCATCATCCTGCATAAGTCTGTGTGTCCATGTGTGCAGGGATGTTATTTAACAGAAACGTGGCAGAATATCACACATAAAGGAGAGAGAAGAAGGAATGAGGATGAATTTGAATGAGGAATTTGATATTTTTCCTTTTCCATAATTACTATTTTACCATTGATTTTTCATAATTAAAAGTAAAATCAGTTCATAATGGTGGTAAATGGAACCAGATGTGTGCATCTATTAAATCATATTTCCCGAAACTAAGTCTCAGTATTTGCAGGGGTTACGTTCCAAGAGCATCCGTGTATAGTGAAAAAACGTGGTGAGTTGTTGTTTTAAAATAAATAAATAAATAAATACACACCCAAAACGGTTTCTTTTCATTTTAAACTCCGTATAATGCATTACCCTTTTTGCAAATGTAAAGGTTAACCTGTATTCGCCTAATTTAATTTGCAGTAATAAAAATATAGGGCTGTGGGAAGGACAAAACGAAAAACAGAAACACTGAGACAATCCACGGTGGGAGGAAAAATAATCAAAATAACTTGATTAATCCCAGAGTAAATTGCTTAAAACCAAGCCGCTAGCTACTGCTAGCTGATAGCATTAGCAGCATGTGGAGAACCAAAACAAAGACTCGTACACAAAAGAAACGTTGAATCAACTCTTGACCCATATGTTTAGACAGGGCACAGTTTAAGTAACACTAAATAAACTGAGAACTTGAACAAGAGAAAAGGTTTAAAACACTAAAATACGAAGACAAGACAGAGCAGGCACTATTATATCATTTCAAGATGCACTTTCTATATTTATACAATTACATTTTACATGGAAATGTTTCTGTATTTATATTACACAATTAGTAAAATATTTAAAATTATATATATATATATATATATGTGTGTGTGTGTGTGTGTGTGTGTGTGTGTGTGTGTGTGTGTGTGTGTGTGTGTGTGTAAAATCTCCAAAAAAGTGGAGGATATTTGCAGTTTCTGTGTTATTGTCAGGATTTTCACGTATCAGTTCGGTTCTCAGAAAAAAATCCTAGTACCAGTTTTAATATTTTTTTAATAGTACCAATTTTTATAGTAACTGTAATAACATTTGTACCTGATTTATGAATATAAGAATGCTTATCGAATCCTAAAACTAAGGAGTGTAAACGCAGCGAGCAGAAAGACTATACAAAAAAAGATGAAGATTAAAATGTAATTCGCTATTTGGAAATGGGGTCCTCTGAGATGGCCACAGGTGACCTGGGCTAAGGACCTTAATTATTCATTATGACTTTATGGGAAGGTCTCCTCCCATCTCTCTCTTTCTCTCTCTCTCTTTCACTAACACACTCTCTAGCTCTCTTTCTCTCTCTCTCTCTCTTTCACTAACACGCTCTCTAGCTCTCTCTCTCTCTCTTTTTCACTAACACTCTCTAGCTCTCTCTTTCTCTCTCTCTCTTTCACTAACACTCTCTAGCTCTCTCTTTCTCTTTCACTAACACTCTCTAGCTCTCTTTCTCTCTCTTTCACTAACACGCTCTCTAGCTCTCTCTCTCTCTCTTTCACTAACACTCTCTAGCTCTCTCTCTCTCTCTCTTTCACTAACACTCTCTAGCTCTCTCTTTCTCTCTCTCTCATTCACTAACACTCTCTAGCTCTCTCTTTCTCTCTCTCTCTTTCACTAACACGCTCTCTAGCTCTCTCTCTCTCTCTCTTTCACTAACACGCTCTCTAGCTCTCTCTCTCTCTCACTAACACGCTCTCTAGCTCTCTCACTAACATGCTCTCTAGCTCTCTCTCTAACACACTCTCTAGCTGTCTTTCTCTCTCTCTCTTTCTTTCACTAACACTTTCTAGCTCTCTCTCTCTCTAGCTGACTCATTCTCTCTCTATCACCCTGCTGTCTAACTCTCTCTCTTTCTCGCCTCTAACTCTTTCTCTCTCCCTTTCTATCTCTCTCCTCTCTCTAACTCCCTCCCTCCCGCTCTCACTGACGAGATCTTACTTGACTTTCTGTTAAAGGGGAGGGAAATGACACACTGAACAGTCTGAGTGTGTATAATAAATGTTTATATCAGTGAGTGGAGGATGGGAGCCTGTATTGTGGTCAAGATGTGTTATTTGTCAAGATCACACTTCGTCTTCTTATCCTGAAGTAAAGGGACCAAACACAGGTATGAACAGAGATTCTCTAGAACACACACACACACACACACACACACACACTTAAAAGGACTGTTTTTTCTGGTTGGTATAATACAGAGTTAGTTAGATATCATAAATGTTTTTGATCTGCAGTTCAATGCTATATAAAGTAATAAAAATTAATATTATCTATCTTTTATAGTGATTTTACAAATGCATACACACAGATTATGTGTATTTTCCTCATTTTTATATGTAAATGTTTATTATAAAATGAAAAATACATTTAAAAGCACACTCTTAAACACTGGACTTAAAGCTTGCTTCCAATGTGTTAATTTTTCTGATTTCCTCACTTAAGGTGTTATTTCAGGTGTGAAAAGAAATGCTTTTTTAAAATGTAATTTAAAGATAAAGTTTAGAATATGGTGTCATTAAATAGTAAGGAGTACTGATTAGAGGAGATGGGACTTGAAGGGGTTAGGTGTGTTTTGTAATCAGGTGTGTGCGTTTGAGGGCGGGGGTTGTCATCAGTGATGGTTTCTCCAGAAACGCCTGTGTCTGTCTTCTGGGACGTTTCTCTGTGTAGTGTGTGCCGTCTGGAGTTCCTCTAATGATGAGCCAATTAGAAAAACATTGGTCAACACACGTCTAAACATTACATAAACCATCCATCCATCCAGGCTTGAGGACTGTTGATGCTGGATATTTACTTCATGTTGATAAGTTTAAAAAAAAAATAGACTGGGAAATCACGACAAGTGAACGTTGAAAGGATATTTCAACATAATTTTTTTTCCATTTTGTCCAGCCAAAACCCATAAAAAAAGTCCATAATTTACTATAAGCAAATACTAGTGAGTAATAAATAACAAAGTATCAAACGTTCTGCTCCAGTCTGGAGGTACAGAGGACCAAAGCTACCCCAGTGTTCAAAAATGTCATTGTTTTTTCCGTCTACACCTTACACAAAAATAATTATCCAGACACCTAACGTTGAATAGCTCAGTTGTTTTCACATTCCGTCATAGATTAAATGTATTTATTAACCTAATTTTAATTTAATCCATGTTGGGAGGGTGGGTTTGGTGTTAAACTCTCCCGTTCTAAAGAAACTGGTTCAAAGTGGTGGTGAATGGAACCAGATGTCTCTAAAAAAGCCCCTCAAAGAAAGTTATTCCATGAAATGGTTATGAATGTTCTGCCTCAGACCCAGAGTTTTGAGAAGCTTCTGGTCTAATACTAACCCCTTTCAGAGGGATACATCCAGTGTGCTGTGAGACAAAATAGTCCCCAAAGAAAACTGCTTTAATACAGATTTGATTCAATATCACCGTCATCACCACTCAGAAGGTGCTTGAAGCTGGTGGGTTTGGAGAGGAGACTAAACAGATATTTGAAAATGTTGTGACGCCTGGTTCTTCAAGAGTTTTGTGTTTAATCTCAAAAATGCGATTTGAAAAATAAAAAGTCTATAGAATTCCCCAGTTAAGTTAAGGCCACACCTACTTTTTTTAAAAAGAGTTTCTGTCTCTGAAACTAAAGAAGGTACACATTCTATTGAACACAGTGACATTACTGGACATGGATACTGAGCAGATCTGAGCTGTCCTGGGTCTCATCCATTTCACGTTCTCTCACTCTTTTCCTATTCTCTCTCTCTTTCCCTCTTTCTCTGTCTCTGTCTCTCTCTCTCTCCCTCTCTCTCTCCCTCTTTCTCTGTCTCTCTCTCTCTCTCTCCCTCTCTCTCTCCCTCTTTCTCTGTCTCTCTCTCTCTATTTCTCTCTCTCTCTCTCTCCCCCTCTCTCTTTCTCTGTCTCTCTATTTCTCTCGCTCTCTCTCTATTTCTCTTTCTCGCTCTCTCTCGATTTCTCTCTCTCTCACTCATCCCTATAGTGACCACAGCCCCAGGTGACAGTATAATGTTCTTGAAACACTAATCTTCATTCAGTGATTGCGGTTGTGTGTTAAAATGTTGTGCCGTCAGTCGAACACACCAGATTTGCTTAAATATTCTTAATTAGTGTTATGGGAAAAAAATTACCAACAAAAAACTTTTGAACTATTGATGATAGAAGCATTATTTCTTTCTGAAATAATTCTTTATTTGAAGTGTCTTTAACTACCAGAATAGGAGGAACTTTCTGAATTTTAAGGTTTTAAAAATGAAAACACACTTCCACTCTTCCAGTGTGTATTGATTGTGAAGTCTGAGCAGCACTGCACTAAAATAATTGCGACCAAAAATGATTAGAAAAAGTGCCTCTTTATGTTACCTGGGGGTATTAGCTCAGTGGTAGAGCGTTTGATTGCAGATCACGAGGGCCCCAGTTCAAATATGGGTGCCCCCTTTCTGTTGGGGTGGTGGTAGCCTAGTGGTAGGATACTTGCTTCTGGACCAAGAGGTCAATTTTCGTAGACCTTCAAAATTGGTTGTTATTGTGTTTCAACAGACAACAGAAAACACTAACCTTGTGTGTGTGCATGTGCAGTATGACTGGTCAGGCTGCAGTAGAGCGGTCACTCTCCGATCACCGCCTTTCTGTCAGGAGCACCCTGGAGGAGGAGCTGGACAGGGCAGAGACTACATTAAGCAGGTCAGTGTGTGTTTGTGTGTCTGATTTATGAATACACATTCTAATACTAATATTTCTGAAACAAGCTAACGATCTATCTGCCAGTGGAGTAAAATGATTTCACTGTATAAAACTCTTTATATCTACTAAAACTATAAGGAAATATGTTGAGCGATCTTACAAGAAGTCCGATTCAAGAAGTCTAGCTGTGTGATCTAATCTAACTGAAGAAAAGGCGAACAAATGTTGCTTCTTTAACGCAATGCTGGAGCTTCGAAGACGAATGTGGATAACACTAGAAGTCAAATCTTCTCCGTAAAAACATATCTGGACCACATCCAGCACTTCAATAAGTTGGAGAGGACTTGTTGATGTGGTGTAGGAGACAGAATGACTTGTGATTTCAAGATCTAAAGATTTAATCTGAATCTTCTCCCCAGATGTTTTTATTACTCACTTAGCTGTGTGTATACCATGGTTTGTTTCTCTCTCTCTCTCTCTCTTTCTCTGTAGGACTCAGTCAGTGTGTGATGGAGATGACGACACGTCCTCAGAGCTGCAGCGTGTAGCGGCTCTTGAGACTCAGGATGCAGCATCTAGAAACTCCTTCAGGGGCCGGGGGGCACTCTCCAGGTACACCACAACACACACACACACACACACACACACACACACACACACACACACACACGTCAGAGAAACTGGGATTTTTTTGTTTGTTATTTGAGTGGTCTGTTAATTTCTCTAATTTCTCCATAAATGTATTTCTTCATGTGCAGAAATCACTCTTTCTCTCTCTTTCCCTCGCTCTCTCTTCGTCTTCCTACTCTCTCTCTCTCTCCATCTTCCTTCTCTCTCTCTCTCTCTCCATCTTCCTTCTCTCTCTCTCTCTTCTTCTTTCTGCTCTCTCTCTCTCTCTGTGTCTCTCTCACTGGCAGACTGGTGAACCTGGTGGTGACTCTGAGAGAATGGGCTCACCGGAGTCTGATGGAGGAGGAGACAAGGCCCGACTCCTTCCTCGAGCGATTCCGCGGCCCTGAGATCAGAGCTGCAACCAGCCATGGTGGAAATGACCAACCAGGAGCTGACGGAGCCAAAACAAAGCAAACCATGAAGTACGGCAAACACTTCTGTTTGGTTCTGTTAGTGTTACATACAAATCTCTCTCTCTCTCTCTGGATGGGTGGGGGCGGGTCCTCCCTCTCCCCATCACTCAACATAACCGTCCTCTCTCTACATGGGTAGGGTGGTCCTCCCTCTCCCCCTCATTCAACATAACTGTCCTCTCTCTATTTGTGATGGTAGGGTGGTCCTCCCTCTCCCCTAATACTCAGTATAACTGTCTGCTCTCTTTGTTTGAGTGTGTATTGTGCCCCCAAGCTGACAAAACAGCATCAATTTAATTTGATAATATATTATAATATATATATTTTAGAGTTGTGCAAATTTCTTGAAAAAAAACCCTCTAGAAATCTCTTCAAATCTGCTTATAGCTTCTAACTACTGTTCTTTCACCAACATGCATGTGTTTATCTGGTCCATTCATTTGTTCTTACTTGGGGTTTCTGCCTATGTAGATTTTAAATACATTTTTTAAACTTTTTGATTATATGTAAGTGTTTTTAATTTAAATGTATCACCAATTCTATGTAAATTGTTATGTAAATTGTAAAATTGAGTATCTTTAAAAGCACTCTATAAATAAAACGTATTATTTAGAAATGACTGTGCAATGAGACCAAACATGTGCATGTGCATCGTACCCCACTTAAAGAACAAAACTGACTGCTGTTGATGTTAAGTGGAGAAATGCAGGGTGTGTTTGCATTGCAGGGAGAAGTGGGAGGGGTTTGTCATATCCCAGTCAGATGATTCCTATTATTACTGGCTCTTCTTCATCGCAGTAGCTGTCCTCTATAACTGGGTCCTGCTGGTTGCCAGGTAATGAATACTTTATATATAATTAGTCTGTTAAACATTATATGATTACTGAGTTTCAATTAATAGTCAATATTCTATGTAACTTTCCCCTCATGCTTTTATATAATTAAACTGTATCAAGCAATCTTTCACTACTAACCAGATACAGTTCACTTGTCTGTATTTTGCTCTAGTGCTATTATCTTTTATTACAGTCTATTTTACATGATCCTCTTTAACTCGTGATAAAGGTGGCGTGTATCCATGGCTGGCACAATCACGGGAGCAAGCTAGCATATTATCTAGGAAAGTTTTGATTGTGTCACTTATTGTGAAAGAATAAGAGAAAAAACTCTCTGCTCTCCTTTACCATATGAACCACTGACCTATAGGCTCAAACAGACAGAGGGTTAAGTAGCAGAACCAATTAAAATCCCTGTTTCGGATGTGGGCTTGCTGATTCAGAGGTCCACTATGGTTCGATGTCCTGGACTGTGATATTATTATATTTATATATGATATTACTAATATTTATACATACTGCTACCTCTGACAAAAAAAACATACTCAAAGCTAGGATCCTTTCTTAGCTCAATCCAAGGCTGGATATCCCCAAAAATAGACCGATCCTGACCTAAAAGTGGAGTCTTTACATCTTCCACAGTGTAAATCAGATATAATGCTTCTTATGGGAATTAGTCAGACCTCGATTGCACGCTTACACCGGCACTAAAATGCGTGAACATATCACACCGATTTTAGCCTTGCTTCACTGGCTTCCTGTCCAGTTTCGAATCCGTTTTAAAATACTTGTATTTGTGTTTAAGTGCCTTAGTGGCTGTGCCCAGAGGCAATCCTAGGGTCTGTTGGGGCCCCAAGCAAAAATTGACTGGGGGGCCTCCCTCTAACCAGTTTTTATCATCATTTTAATAAATAATCTGACAATAAATTGACAATAAATTCTCTGGTAAAGTTCAAAGGAATTAACGTTCCAAACGCTACCGTAGTTTAGAGTGTCAGCTCTCGTTCGCCATCTAGTGGCTTGGGGGCCCCAAGCAGCTGCCTGCCCTGCCTTCACCCATATGCTCCACCCATATCACCCATATGCTCCATCTCGATCACTTACATCAGCAGATCACATGCTCCTATCCGTACCAAAGACACTTTGTAAACTAAGGGGTGATAGAGCTGTTGCAGTAGTTGCACCAAAACTCTGGAATGAGTTGCCACTGCATGTGAGGCTCCATCTTCTGTTGTTTTTAAATCTCGCGTGAAAACTCACTTTTACTCTCTAGCTTTCGATCCAGAGTGTTAGGGTGACTGAGACTCATCCTCTTCTTTTATCTTGTCTTTTATTGTGTCGTACTTGTTTTGTGTTTTATGGTTGTGTTCATGTTCATGTTTGTATTTTTATGATGTACAGCACTTTGGTCAGCCATGTGGTTGTTTTTTATAAGTGCTTTATAAATACATTGGAATTGCAATTGGAATAATGTGGACATGCCCTTCACATTAGTATTACATAAGCATCTACATAAACTGGGTGGAAAAGTAGTTCCTAACCCACATGTTTAACAAAGTCATTGCCCTAAATGCACTTCCATTCTCTGCTGTCAATTAGAGTTATTAATATAATTAAGGCAATAGTATATAAGATAAACCTTTATTGGTCCCCTAAAACATACTGCATGTAAAACTTGGGTAATAAATTAACATTGTGCTCCAAATGTACAGAAAATGTCATGTTCAAGTGTGTTCTCTGTAGACAGAGGTGACTGGAGATATGGGTGTTAACTGTAAAAACTGAGCTTCCTTAAGGAGAGTTTTGGAAACGTATATGCCAACAGACACATCAACAGATTATTTCTTTATTTGAGCTTATTCTGATAATGATGTTTAAGAACATCTGCTGCTATTAAAGCTCAGAATTAATAATGTTATGCTTATCGCAGTTATCGCAGTACTTCATTTTAAATTCATGTAATTCCACATTGTGATCATTGTGATCATTATTCGGCTGTTTTGGTGGTGTGTACTTAGTGGTGGCACCGCTGTTTGTGCAGCAATGAACGGCACTAGTGTAACTAAAAGGATAGATTCTTCTGGCTCGGCCGTGCAGATCATTTGCACGCAGGCAGACGATTCCTCAGAGGAAACTGCTGTCTTCACTTTTGTTTAAAAGCCCCTCAGACACAACCCCAAACACACAGATTCTGTCAAACCACAGCACCTTTAATTTTGGCAAAGTGTTTCGTTTGGAGCTGTGCATGACTATGGAGAATGTTTAGTTCTAGTGCTCAAGGTATCTTCTGTGACCAGAGATTCTACTGTCTCTCTCTCTCTCTCTCACTCTCTCTCTCAATCTAGAGCATGTTTTGATGATCTCCAGATTGAGAACTATGTCCTTTGGCTGGTGCTTGATTACACCTGTGATCTCATTTACATACTTGACTCCATTGTGCGACTGAGGACAGGTACATGCAAATAAGTGTGCGCACACACACACACACACACACACACACACACAGGTGGGTGTTAAAGCAACAAAGCAATGTAATCATATTTAAGTATTGACTGACAAATAACCTGATGATTTCTTCAAAGGCTTCAAACAGCTTGAACGTAAGTAATATAAGGATTTTGCTCCATTTAAATAGTTAGGAAGCCTAACTTGCCTATTATGTTAGTATTACATTTACGGCATTTATCAGACGCTTTTATCCAAAGCGACTTCCATTCTCTAACTACAGGGGACAGTCTCTCCCT
>JBBPDH010012334.1:0-11160 GCA_037974565.1 Clupeocharax schoutedeni
TGTTTTTTTTCTCCTTCCATACTGCCCTCAGGGGCAGGCTGGGGGGAGCTATTTTTCTCTCCTCCTCTCTCCTCATGATCTGATGTAATTCTTTTTTTCCTTTTTCCCTTGCGCCTCTCGTCTGACCTGTCCCCCCCCACAGTGAAGTTTGTTTGTTTTGGTCAGAGGGGTCTAATTTCTAATTTCGCTGCATGTAAAATTGTATGTGACAATAAAGCCTACTACCTACCTACCTACCTACCTACCTACCTACCTAATATTTTAGCAAGCCTTTTGGAGTGAACAACCAAAAAAATGGGGCACAAAATGGGCTGTGAGAGGCTTTACTGAACAAAACCAGATTCAGGGAAATCTGATCCAAATTGAAAAACTGGAGCTCAGACTGACATTCACACAGTTTTATGGCTTTGTCTATAAAGTGAGTGGTTTGGGGTAGCAACCTTTTTTGCGGAAGGATATTAAAGCTTTTGATATACTGTTTTGGGGTTGATTTTGCTTTCCTGATATGACACCCATGATATTATTTGCCATAATGCACAGCAATAAAACAATGATGGATTTCTGTTAGCTTCCCTGTAGGATTCTAGTAGTATTTTAGCAAGCCTTTTGGACTGAACAACTAAACAAATTGGAGTTCTGGGCAGTTAGTGCTGGATTTGACACCTCCAAATGGCATTAACACCCCAGTTACTGAATTTTCTTTAAGACTTCCATAACTGCTATGTGGCCCTACCAAAGTGCAGTGTTTTTGAACACCATGGGGAAATTAGAAGGGCAGGAGACCCTCCGAAAAGTGCAATAGGTGTGTTTTCATTCTCTCTGTTCTGCACTGTTTTGTCTTTAAGCTTAGGGCCAGTCCCAGGACAGCTGTGGTCCTGTATCCATAACTCCTAATTGGGGCTGTAAAGCAAAGCGGTATGTTCTGCTCAGCACTGCAGTGACCAATAAGGTTTGTGATATCTCCCCACATCATCATTCTGAAAGCCCAAAGGCCCTGGGACAGCAGAGCACAGGCCATCTGGATCCGATTCAAAGCCACTAAACATTTCGTTAGGCGCGACTGGCCGAGAGCTCAGGATTCAAACCAGAACAGAACAGAAAATAAGGCCTCCTCACGAGCAGCCGTAAATATCCCTGTCTTCAGCAGCGGATCGGCTCCCTCTCCCACCAAAGAGCACTTAAAGAGTCTGGTTAAGCAGATTTACATCACAGCCAGTCAGCTCTCCTCAGAATCAATTCAATTCTGCCCAGCCTGTTTCTCCTAGACATAACTGTGCTCAGTTTAACATCAATATGAAATTCCTACCATTTTCTGACACTTCTTAAATTCAGCTTCTAAGAAAGAGTCTTTCTTCAATCTCCTCCCAATGCCAATTTCAAATCTTAAAATGCTCTTTCTTTTCTCTCACTGCTCTGATCGTTATTTTTCTCAGATAAGCAGATCTTCAGATAAACCAGAAGATCATAAAGAAAACTCTCTTAGGAATGAGTCTCCGACATCTGTGATATAGTGAAAGTGATCAAATTCAAGTCTCAAAACTACCCAAGGCAGACAGTATTGAGATCCATAAGGATAAATGAGAGCCAGTGAGAACACAACAGAACTTCTGTCTGAAGTTGATGTTTTTCGGGAAAATAAGTCAGACTTCAGTAATCTCCAAATATGAAGACGATTTGTGAGCAGCAGAATCTTCCTCTGAGGTTATTCAAATGTGTGGACTGTGGTGGGAGAGGGGGAAGACAACCCTACCCACTCTGAAATATAGAGTGGACAGTTATACTAAGGGATGAGAAATGGGGAGGACCACCCTATCCTCCCAGAGAGAGATAGACCCATTGAGCTCTCTTGAACTCTTGGACATGGATAGCTGGAGGAATCTTGATCATCTTGGATGCCCTCTGGCTGCTTTAACTAAACCCACTGGAATATGTGGTTAGCATCTATTTTCTGTGTGATCCTCCCTCAACAGTCTATGTAAAAACTAATCCCACTAATAAGGAAGACATCTGAGTCCGAAATCCCCCAGCAATAAATCACTCTCCACTTTCCATGACATGTTTCCACTAGCATAGCATTAGTGCAGGTACGTTACCTTGCTGTCAGAAGCGTAAATCAGCCATTGCACGGCAGGAAGGAAAGGGGCCAGAAGTGATTATTTTTACAGTACTGAGGTTCCCAAGCTCCATCCCGGGTAGACGGTAGCACTCTGCTGCAAAGGAACATGGTGGCATGGACCCTGACAGTGCCTGGGGCGATTCTGTTAGCCTAGCGCCCTCCATGCTGATGCTAATTAGCGCTGTCCATTACCGGGATGGCTCAGTCCACCTCGTCGCTGCGGTGACAGAGGAGGGTGATGGAGAACAGCCCTCGCTGGTTCCCCTCTTGCTTCAGGGCACTGTTTAATTGGCACTCCTCAGCGGGCACGGATCACTGTTGTTTCCTTTATAAGAAACAGAAAGGTGGAGACGAAATGTCTTGGGAGATGTTTGTGAAAATCATCTCATTATTTTTGTGCCTGGCGACTCCTGCCTGGTGGAGGTAATGCACAGAAACGAGCTGTAATTTATGGATGTTATGCCAAAAAAACCTCCAAAAACCAAAATAAATTACAGTCCCACCTCTCCAGCAGCCTTCCATATTGGGGTTAATTGCTACAGGTGACAAGAGCACAAAAGAATGAGGAGTTTGTTAGGCACACAATGACTCTCAGACTCTGCTATTGCATTTTCAACAATGATCACTGGTTTAGTGGTGTGAATGACATATATCCACTTCCGAGGAGGCAGCTTTGACATATACACACTAAAGTATTGCCAGAAGTATGTTTATGTATCTCATGCTTGCCTTCAACCAGGCCATGCTATGGTTGCTATAGTTACAGTACCATAGTAGTTATGAATGAATATGGGTGATGACAAAGATGTTTTACGACATCAAACAGCAAGAGAGTGTATTGACTGTAATCCTGAATGACCATTAGCCTGCAGTATTGTTCAGCAGTTAGAAGTTCTAGATCACACTGGTGCGATGCTACACTTTACTAGAAAGCAGTCAGATGGCACAAATGTGTAAAGCAGAAAAAAATGACAGTGAACACTTAAAACGGGCAAAAATCCCAAAAAACGCTCTCAGCTCTTGACAGTCGGGTTAATAAAGGGCAAAATAATCCAATACCCTAACCTCAGCATACTTTAATATTCCCTGATTCCTCCAACCTCTCATTTATTTGACGTCTAAATACAGCGGAGCAGCTGAGTCTGCTCTTCTCAGTGTTTACTCTGGGAATGGAGGGATACAGAGGGGCTGGGACTGTTTTTAATTAACGTCCTTTACTCTCACAGCCAGGGGGCGTAACTAATTTTGCCTTTGGATGGCCGCTAAATTCACCCGGATCTCTGTGAGGATTCAGTCTGCTGCCTGGACAATAATGTCCAGTCTGGAGCCCCCCTGCCCAGTCAGTCCATTTGGGGAGGAGGAACCCAGAATCAGTAAATTTCACACATTTACTGGGAGGAGACAAAAAGCTGCATTCCCAACACTCTGGCAACCAAAAGCCTTAAAATCTTTAAAGGGATTTGTTGCCAAGCTCCCCCTCACATGATTTAGGAAACAAAACAGTAATGAAACTATGTTAATGGATTATTTTGTTAGGTGTGACATAATGCTGTCAAAGTATATATGTCACACAGAAAAAATGTTGCAAATGTTGAATTTGACACACTTTGATCCAATACCATAAAATTCAATGTATAATGTAGTAAAATATTGTAATGTTGTATAATGTGTAATATAGTAGAATGTAGTATAATATAGTGTACTATAATATTGCGCAAAGAGTTTAGTAAAGAATATTGTAATTCTAATGTGCCAATCATTTCTACATAAATATTATATTCATGACACTTTTGGCAGTAACTTTGTATAAAAATATATTTTCATTAGTGTGGTAATATGTGCACATATTTGAATAAAATGAGTTTAAGGCATGTTCTGCAGTTCTTTGTCTTCCTCTTGGTTATTTCTTCTGTGTGTTTTAAGACTTGTTTCACTTGTAATTTGCAGCAAAGCAAACTTTGCAATTAGTGAAATATTTAGAGCTACTTACTGGTCACACTTCTGTGCCTCCGAAAGAGCTCAAACGCTCTCTTTATGAGCTTTAATTAATCACTTGCATCTGCGACGGTCGTTAAAATCAGCTCTTTGGTGAGATAAAGGGTGAGGGGCTAAATGTCAGACTAAAAGTAAACATGGCCAATTAGGCTTTTATTATTAGGGATCTAAAGGGTTTTTAACAACAGAATCTGACTGTTTTACTGTGGAGTTTCAGGCTTGTTACTGATTCACAGACATACAGAATACAAAGATACAGATATATGTTGACTAGAAGTTAATTAATAATTTTAGTAGTTTAGCGTAGCTCTTATTTGAGTTTATTTAGAATGGCTGTCGAGGTTTTTGGTCATAAATGTATGAAACCTGTTCTTAATATGTGTTTCAAATGATGTACCAATAAAATCTTTGAGTTATGAGGTTTTCTTTACAGTAATATTCTTGATCTGATGTACAAACCACAAGTTCACTTTAGTTGAGAGAGAGCCAGAGACACATCATCCCAGCACCTCCCCCCAAGATGTAAACATGTGTGTGTTATTCTGGTGTGTGTGTTTCAGGTTGAAGTGAAAGTGTCCCATGGGCTGTAATAGTGAAGCTTGTCTCTGGTGCGGGTTTGAATAATTATGTGCAGTTTTACCAGAGTGAATTATTTTCCAGAGCAGTGATTATTTATGGCCTGTAATGAGCCTCTCCACACAAAGATTTTTGCTTTTACACACATACATATATATAGTCTCTCTCTCACGCACACACACACATACATGTTGGGGGTATCTTGATCTGTATCTAATCTCTACCTAAAGCACTGTGGGGTCTAATTATTCCCAAATATTCTGCACACTTCTCCTGACGTGTGTGTTTAGTGGCAATGCCGGAGCTCTAATTGCCGACTTGACCTCGAGCTCTATCCCTCAAATCCTTGACAGGGTCAAATGCTCAAGGCCAAAATAAATTAAACATCGAAATTGCAAATCTGTGTTATGCGATTCCAGCCCACAGTGCAGCAGCACCTTGAGTGTGTTAACCATTTTATATTAGTTTACGATATAAATTATTAGATTTTGACAAAAATGGTCAAGAATAGTCTTTATTTTCTTTCTGCACAAATAACATTGTGCTGCAGATAAACGCTACCATCATTCACACTCAAAGAGGAGTAACTCACACTGGATTGGAGAAAAACTCCCCACTGACAGCCAAAAAGAAGCAGCTCCAGCTTCTCCACATGTGTGAGACATTTAGAGGAACACCGGCAGCTCCAGCAGATCAAAAATACTAATTGAACAACTAAGGAATCTCCTCCAGTTCACTGTCCATGGACCAGCTTCTCCTCCAACTTATGTATCATCTTCTCCTCTACATCACGGACCATCTTCTCCTCCACCTCACGTACCATCTTCTCTTCCAGCACCTGGACCATCTTCTCCTCCATCTCATGGACCATCTTCTCCTCCACCCCATGGACCATCTTCTCCACCAGCACCTGGACCATCTTCTCCTCCAGCACCTGGACCATCTTCTCCTCCAGCACCTGGACCATCTTCTCCTCCACCTCACGGACCATCTTCTCCTCCAGCACCTGGACCATCTTCTCTTCCAGTACCTGAACCATCTTCTCTTCCAGTACCTGGACCATCTTCTCCTCCATCTCATGGACCATCTTCTCCTCCAGCACCTGGACCATCTTCTCTTCCAGCACCTGGACCATCTTCTCTTCCACCTCATGGAACATTTTCTCCTCCACCTCATGGAACATTTTGTCCTCCACCTCATGTATCATCTTGTCCTTCATTTCATGGACCAGCTTATCCTGCTGTTCATGGAGCTTCTCTTCCACTTCATCAACCAGCTCCTCCACCTCATTGACTACTCCAACTCTGGAGAGTCTGGCCTCACTGCAGTTTTTAAGGTGCATTATAATATTTAAGCTGACATCAATGCAGCACTGAAGGGGTAACATCAGTAGTTAAGAAATATTAACATCAGTTGGAGCGCCTTTCTCAGGGTATATGCAGAAATGGTCTGCTAGCCAATCACAGTGAGAGGGTGGAGCTAACTGTGGATTAATAAAATGTTTCCTGTATATTTATGTGTTCTGTATGATCAGATTCCAGTATTCAAAACTCTATAAAAACCAAAACATACCAGTTTAGTGCTATCATAGTAAAGATGAGCATTTTCATTCTTTTATTTTTATACTGCTTTTTGGCTTGGTTCTCATAATCATTCTAAGTCAAACACTTTTATTCTACACACATTACTGTCCAAATGATAAACCCATGCTTACTTGTACAAGGTGGATACAACTAACCATTACTGGATGGAAAATCATCTGAAGACCTTTTGTTGGTGATGGGTCTTTGTTTGCATTGCTGATAAAGACTTATTTTGGTGGCATTTGTATCAGCATCAAAAGAGATTTGGGTTATTTAGGAAGAATTACTTCATGCAAACTTTCCTGGAAAAGAGATTAAAGCCCTTTTATCACTCTGACGAGTGTGATTATGTAACCAACCAATGTTTGTTTCACTTATCATTGTTGAAGATTGATGGACAGATTACCTGACTTTTCAGAGGGCTCCATAAGACCAGTCGCACTTAAATGCCTGTAATGCAGATAATGGTCATGGCAGCATTTCAGGAGCCACAAAAGTGAGCTTTCCCCCTATTTACTCTGCAGATTCAGACCTGCTGTTCATGCTATGACAGCTTTCTTCATTTGTACAGTAGCTTATGCAGAATTACAGGCTTTAAAAGATCCAAAGATCCAGACTTTCTTGGGTTTTTTTTATAACATCTTGAGAAACAGTTCTCCAGGCTTCCTGAAGGACTTTCAAAGACTTGTTTGCAGTTCAGGCCCTGATGTGTATTTTTGTTAAGCCACACAGTGACCTACAGTGCCATGCAAAAGTATTCACGCCCTTTGGCATTCTCTCTATTTTGTTACCTTATATCCAGCCATTTGATTTTAAGTGATGGACCTAGATAACAAACTACAGATTAAAAGGGGAAAAAAGTTAAAAGGGGGGAATGTAAAACTTAAAAGTGTTGCGTGCATATGTTTTCATCCCCCTTTGCTTTGAAGCCCTACCTTCAGAAGCCACTTAATTAGTTAAATAATTCCACCTGTGAGCAGTCTAAGTGTCAAATGATCTCAGTATATATAAACTTGTTCTTATAGCCCCAGAGTCAACACCAGTGCAACAGCATTGAATAAGTGCTACCCTAAAGCAAGTGACAACATGAAGACCGAGGAACTCTCAACACAGATCAGAGACAAAGTTGTGAGAAGTACAGATCAAGGTTGGAATTAGAAAATGGAATGATCATGGCACCATAGCAAACCTGCCAAGAGAAGGTCATCCACCAAAGCTCACAGACTGGGAAAGGTGGGCATTAATCAGAGCAGCCATCAAGAGGCCAAAGATAACCCTGAGAGAGTATCTGTCTGTAGAACCACTATAAGCCCCACACAGCAGTGAGCTGGGCTTTATGGACGGGTGGCCAAGAAAATAAGGCAGATGTTTGAAATTAGCCAGAAGGTGTATTGGAGAATCCCCAACATGTGGAACATGGTGCTCATTAAACACCTCTCATAATGCTCATAACACCATCACACAGTGAGGATGCTTTTCATTCACAGGGACTGGGAAACTGGTCAGAACTGAAGGATAGATGGATGGCGCAAAGTACAGAGAAATTCTTGCGAGAAATCTTTTTGAGCTGTAAAGAGAGTTGAGACCGGGGTGGAGGTTCACCTTCCAGAGGGACAACGGCCCTAAACACACGGCTAAAGCAACACTCCGGCGGTTTACAGAGGAACAGGTATATGCCCTGGAATGGCCCAGTAGTGGCCCCCATAGTCCAGACCTCAAGCCAACTGAGAAACACTGGGGTGATTTAAAGATTGCTGTACACAAGCAGCATCCATCCAACTTGAAGGAGCTGGAGCAGTTTTGCAATCAAGAATGAGCAAAAATACCAGCGCATAGATGTGCCAAGCTTCTGAAAATGTACACGAAAAGACTTGTCCCTGTAAACACTGCAAAAAGTGGCTATACAAAGTACTGATTCTGGGAGGGGGAGAATAGTCATGCATTCCTTTAAAATTCCAAGTTGTAAGGGAATAAGATGAATGTCAAGGGGAGTAAATACTTTTGCAAGGCACTGTACGTAGGAATCAAGCAGAACAAAGACTAACTAACTTAAAGCCTGAACCAGTGCAGAAACAGGTGAAGATGATCAGGCGGTGATCCATATATTGGTGGATACACACCTTCATCTGGGCACATTTTATCATTAGACACTTTGCAGGCTGTCACAGTGAAAAATGTGTTCCCATTTATTATATTTAATTTTAAGGGCTGGAGTAAGAGGTGAGGGGGAGTGGCAAGCTGACTCCGAACAATCCATTCCAGAACAGCACTCTGGGGTTTACACCAAACCAATTAGGCCTAGATCACATTCACCTGATTACTAAGGTAGGACAGATATATATACTGTGCAAACTAGAACTTCTGTGCGAAGTATACTTGCTTAGTCCTGTTTACCAAGCTATGGTTATTCTGCATTTGCCGTACTGTTCTATGACCCTGTTTTCTGTCCATTGGATTACTCTACGTGCGCCAGACTATTTTTGGATTTACTGTTTTTTTTACTTTTGGATTACGGACTTGCTTTTCTCTTTTTGCCTGGTGGACTTTATTCTCATTAAAGATCTTTCCTTGCTCTGCACTTGGACTCCTTTCTGTTAAATCATTACATTAATCAGTTTAATCTGCCAAAGACAGGGCAATTTGACAAATATAGTATTTTACACCAACAATGTGATTCAATGCAAAGGAGAAGTGAAAATCTTCAAATTAGAAGTGAAGAGTTCAAATGATCCATTTGCTTACTAACATCCGAGTACAGCACAACATTTAATTGTTTTCCCATCTTTCACTCCAATATTTCTGCAATAGACTGCAGGAACACATGCCACAATATTTTAATGAGAGTGGGTGGGGCTAAACTGCTGTAAGCTGAATGGGTGGTGTTAATGTATAGCATGCAAACAGACAGACTAAGCTTCTGTAGGCTGATTTTGCAGGTTAATTATCTGGCAGGGCTAAATTGCTGCAGGCTATTGGGGCTAAACTACTGTGGGACAAATAGGTGAGGCTACATTATTGCAGTCTGAATGGATGGGGCTTGTTTCTGCATGCTAAATGGGTAGGCGAAAAGTGGGACTAAAACTACTTCAGGCTAAAAAGGCATGGCTAAACTGCTGCAGACTGAATGGCCAAGTTTATTTTCTGCAAACTGAATGGGTGGGGCTAATGTACTATAGGCCGATTGGGAGGAGCCAAACTCCAAAACTGGGAGGAGCCAAACTTCTGAACGCTACATTTCTGCAGGCTGAATGGGCGGGGCTTGTTTTTCCTGGGGCTTGTTCTCTGTAGGCTGGACGTCGGGGTTAACCTACTGTAGCTTATTCTTAGGGAGTTTTTCCTGACATTCCTGCTCCCAAATTCCTGGGTCAGTGGATGTTGAAGAAGCACCACAACAGTAAACTGGACTGAACTGGAGGAGCTCGGAAGTTGTTCCCCTGACCGAACATGACATCACAGCATTCGTCTGATCTCGATCCGATCTGCGCCAGCTCCCTTCTTCTGAAACATGCAATTATAGTTATGTATAGCCTCAGAACATGCCATTACAGTGAGGCGTCGCTCTGCAACACCAAATTATTCTTAGGCGAAACAGCAGCTACGGGCTTGTTGCCATCAAGTTCACATCCACGTCCAACAAACATGATGGAGGACCAGCAAACTGTCCAACAGTCAACACACAAACCACTTAAAGGCCCTAAATCCTCAGAACTCTTCTTCTTTTTATTTTTTTCCCTTTATGTAGAATGTAAACAAAGTTTAAGGGATTGCTGTTCACTCTCCAGTCCATATAAGGGAACAAAGATATTTTGAATCCACTGTTTGTGTCATGTAACAAAAACAGTGCATTTGCATATTTATCTGCTATTCGACCCACAGCACTTGCAGGTGTAAAGAGTGGACTTCTAAATTGATCAGTTAGAACAAATATTTTACTGTACCTAAAGATACAAAGAGTTCAGATAAAGGAGTTCCAACCTCTCAGCATTCAGCACCACCAGTATACTGATCACCGCCTGATCAACTGGAATCATCTGCTTCTGTTTCTTCACTGATTCAAGCTTTAAGTAAGATGGTCTTTGTTCTGCTTGAATCATATGTAGGTCACTGTGTAGCTTAACAAACCTTCCTCTGAAGGACAAAAAAACATTCCTCTGAAACTGGTCAGGTTGGAAAATGCCAAAAAAAAAAAGAATTCGCTGTTTTATTTTATATTTATAAATGAACATAATCAGGAGAGCAGAATAAAACAACAAAAATGTGGGTTATGGGCCCTTTAAATTCAACTGAGGTGAAAACTGATTTAGTTGCTTGTCTAAATCACATGCATTTTAATGCACTGCAGCCCTGCAGCTTCCATCTGTTTAATGAATAAATAGATTTCCTTTATCAAGTTGGTGCAAAAGTTCTGAAGGGCCTGAGAGATGAGTCCCCTTTTCTCAGTGTGTGCTAAGCAACTCCATTTACCATCTGAATCTGATTTAGCATGCATCTCGAGTGTGTGTGTTTTGGAGTGTCATTAGCCTGTTCCATCCAGTCTGCACTGGTTAGGACACTATAATAAAGATGATTCATAAAAGCTGTATGAGCAGTTGTGCATTAATCCTGAGAATTCAGTGTGCATAAGTAACATCTAATTTCAACAAATATTGGACTATCCTGAAAGTTCTCAGAGGTTCAAAGATATTGTATTTTGTCTGTATGTTTTTTTTTTAAATTGGCCATTTTTGTTCTTTATGTGCATCTGCCCATTTTTTTAAACCCCATAAAGGTGATGGTGTGTGAAGGTGTGTAGATGTATGATGGTGTGTGTGATGGTGTGTAGATGTATGATGGTGTGTGTGAAGGTGTGTAGATGTATGATGGTGTGTGTGAAGGTGTGTAGATGTATGA
>JBBPDH010012364.1:0-11160 GCA_037974565.1 Clupeocharax schoutedeni
ATTCCCCCAGCTGCTCTCTGGATATGAGGGTCTCATGCACCCACAGCCTCTTCTTTCTTCGTGCTAACAGGGCAAGCACTAGTGCTTTTCGTTTGTACATTGTCGTGACTGACCGTGGGCCGGGACGACAACAACAAAACAGGAGAGTTTAAAAAACCACGCGTACTTTTTTCGCTGAGCTGCACGTCGAGCACAACTCGCTGTTACTTGAGAGTTGCACAGCACTCGCGGCGAGCAACCCCCCCACGGGCAGCCACACATCCAGAAAATCTCACGCGCAGGTTTTGGATAAACTTGAGAGCCCTGGTATCTGTGTGTGTGGCGAGGGGTGGTCAGAGATTGTAAGTGGCTACTTTAAACATGACATTGTGGGTTTATGGAGTACTTTGCCTAGGTGGACTCAAGCTAGCACAAAGGCTAGCCTGCATGATTCTGTGAGCCGGGACAAACCATAATCACATTGCTGGACAAGAGAAGTATAATAACGAATGACATATGCATAATAAATATAAATGTCATAGAATTTCATATAAAGTAAAAAAAAACATGTTGACATTTTTATGAACTGGATGGTATTTGATACGAAATGACAAAAAATCTGCAAAACTAAAGAAAACTGGTTTGATATGTGCTTTACTGGACTGGAGTTACCATCACATTGAGTGTTTCACAATTTTCAACATGACAGTGTTTGGAGTTTGGAGCTTCATTACTTTATCTGAAACAAATTTTGAAAAAAAAAAAAACTAAAAATTTCTCTTAACCCGATCAAATCCCATCCAGCTCTTCATCGACTTGTAGGGCATCCTTTAGGGCATCGTTTGACTCACAGTGAACTGAAACATGAACAAAACTCTACTGATGCAGGCAGCAATTACACAATAAATGGAAAATTACAAACCTGTCCATTCATTTGCGAATCAGAACAAGAGAAAACAGAAAAGCAGTTTAAATAAATGTTTATTTCGTTGCTCCAAACTGCATGCAATGACATTCAGCCATTTCACAACTGAAATAAGCATTAAGTGTTTACTGTTTCCTCTTTCCCAGGCTATTTTCTATCTGGACACTCCACATCCAGGCTACTCGAGAAAATGTCGCATGAGAGGAGGAGATGTGGAGTGGCAACATGGCTCACGCAGACCATCTATTGCTGTGTCGCCGGAAAATTGGGTCCTTGTCCACAAAGAACCAAATTATTTCTGTAAAAGCAAGACGGCGGGACGAGAAGTACTTTTATTTTCCTTTCTTTCTTTCTTCCTTTGTCTTCTCAGCTATCATTTCGGGAGTGTAAAAGAGAAGGACCGTAAAGCACAATAGTTCCATTCGCCAGTCTTCACTTTGCGAGAGCTATGGCCCCCCACATGGAATACCAATAGCCCAGGGAGAGGAAACAGGGTGGAATACTTGTGCATTAGTTGTAGACAAAAAGGGGAGAGGGGTTGTGCTTGATCACATAATTGCTTGGTTTGTTAACAAACATTGCAATGGTTTGACTGTCTCTTGATGATGTGTAAGACATCAGGGTTAGGGTTACATTTGGCTAGCCATTAAAAGAACCTTAGATGTTAGTAGTTCCTCGCATTAGATGTTCCTGATGATGATCTGCAATGAAACACTATTAAGTATTCAGTTGGAAATGAGCAAACTACTGCTGTTGTCCAGTCAGTGGCGCATGCCGGAAGCTTTGCTGTCCTTTTGGGCTGTCAAGAGGATAAAACATATTGGATTTTTATATTTATATTGGCAATGAACTAAAACTGTTTGGCACTAGGTTAAAAATGAGAGCTTGTAAAACCATTACATTGGTTTAATCTTGCAGATTGGAATGTTTGCAGTAGTTTTTCAAGAAAAACACTCAGCTTAGAGCTGGCTCAGTGATGATTTTGTTGAATACCTGGAATGTCCTGAAGGTTATTCACTACTATAGGTGAATATTCCTTTAATGGCTGTCAAAAAATGAATACATTCAAATAAAACCACTACGCACTTTATTATTGATAATATTAGTTCAATAAAAAGATAATAGTATTACATTGTGCTTTTTGGATTTAAAAGACTCTATGGAACCACTGAAGACATCTGTCTGTCTCTTTAATATTGGGTCCTGGAGGAGTTTCGCATCTTCACTCTCAGGTAAGAATGAGTCTCATCTCTCCTTCACCTCTTTCCCCCAGACAACCACCCACAGGTTAGACATACATTCACTGGTTAGGCTGTGATGAACCTATAGAAGGTCTAGTGCCTTACACTGTAAATCAATCAGAATGTGGTTGGTTGATTCCATCACTTCCTAATCATGTTGATGGTCAATAGGACACAGGAGGCCCTTCAATCCAGCAGATTTTTAACTATATGGTTAATGGAGAAAACAATTAGGATTAAATCATTTTCATTTCATTTTAAAATTTTCCGTCTCTGATTAAAACCAAAACGTAAAAATGAAGCTAGAACTTATCGAGGTAAATTAAAACATTCCCATATTGCAATAAAATTACCTTACAATTACAGGCATGTATTACATTCAATCTACCAGAAATAATCAGGCCAAGAAGACCCTGAGTGTCCGCCGAAAGAGTGTTATTTTGAGGATATTAAGAAGTTAGGTTTAGTTTTAACAAAAACCCTGAAGCTATTTAAACTCTGATCAACAATGTTTTTCCTACTTGATCCTCATGAGGACAAGCATCAGTCCCCTGAATGCTTTCATTTTATTGAAAAAAAAACATCCTTCATGTAGATGTGACATATACGAATACATATTAGGGCACACTTCAAACGTGTTGTATGTTTTAGAGGGAAAACTTTGGTGTACTCTTTGTGCTCGTTTCCAAAAACAGAAGCCAATGCATGAACTGGACTCACTTTACAACTGCTTCACAAATCAGACAGGTTTTTGATATTGAGGGCAGTAGTAATTATGTTCTGCCTGAAACCAGCCTCAGCTAGATAGATCAGAGAGGACATTCTCTGATTGGTTGGGTTATTGTCTTAGCCAATGTTTTAAGAACTGCTGTCAATATTTCTCCTAATTTCCGAATAATTTTAAAGGACAAAATTTAAAGGAAATACATCAAAATAAGAGAAAAGTTTAACACTAACACCCAGATCGACAGTGGACCAGTGCACAAACACCAAACAAAGATGCATATATGCAAAACAACCCAAAACCCAGAAAAATACAAAGCTTAATGATGGCGGCATCTAGTCGGAACATGACATGATGCAGTATTTACAGAACTAGAATAATTTAAAGTGAACAAATCTCCTGTTTACTCTTAAACAAAATGGCAATAATCACCTTTGATGTACTTCTAGTAGTGTTTTGTCACATTGCAAGATCAGTTTTGATCACAGCAGTGTTATTTTTTCCTCAGTAAATACGATTTTATTCAGGAGATCACATACTCAGTATCTCATAAAACCAAATAAGGTGTGCTTGTGTAGGAATTTAATCAACACTGGGATGGAATTGCAGTGGCTTCTAATTTTTTTCTGGAGCTGTATTGGGAACCATTAGGGTCCATATTATCAAGTTTTGATGTGCACAGAATTAGTTTTGAAACATAATTTCCCATTAAAGTCAAAATACATTAATAACAGCTCATTGTGGTTGTGATGCAACACCCATAAATACATCTACATACCGATGGCTATACGAGTTCAGTTCTGCCCATTCACAGTGATTAAGTGGTTTTCCTGCAATGAGTCTGCAGAGTTATTTCAGTTGAAGAGAAGACTATTGAACACTATTTCACTGTCTGCGAAGAAACAAAGGCATGATGAGCATATTTAAACAAGGTTAGGGACAAAGTCAGTCATGTCTGGGTTCTGCTTATGTTGAAGATTGTATCAGCATCATGTACACTTTTGATAAGGGGAAAATATTTGTATGCCTTTTTGAGCAACAGCTGGCTTTTCATTTACCTTCCTTACCAGTTACTATTGAAACTAACTTGTATGTTTACAGTCTGCAAAGCTCTGTACTTTTTTCTTCGCTGTCAAATAATGTTTGTATAATGTTGTCCATGAGAGCTAGTGATCCTTCACAATGATTGGCATTTGTTGCATGAAATCTTCCCAACCAAAAACTGACACTGGATGTAATTTACGCAACGAGTAGAACTTCATTAATCCTTTTGCATGTACACATTTTTGTCGTACAAAGTCAAAAAGCCTGATGTGTGTACATCTGAAGTGGCTGTGGTTCTGCAGAGAGTATCTTCATAGTTAATATTCTTCATAAATCTGCTGGAATTTGCTGTGCGTCTTCATCCTGTCTCTTTGTCTTGGCTTGGCGAGTGGAGTGTGCACAGAGGAGTCTGCCTCTCTATCCCCAGAGCAACAGACAGGTGGATTAACATTCAGCAGCGCTCACTGCACTCATCTCTACACACTCAGCCAGGCAGGGGCTGTCAGACCACACAGTCGGACTCTGACGCTGGGCCACAACCGGACCATTTATCAGTCCGCTCCTGGACTCGTTCTAAATGCCTAATGGTTTTACTCAAGGGGCCTGTGTGGATGTAATTTAGTGGAAAGCTAGCAAGCTTTGAAAGTCAATGAGCATTTCCTACGCAATGAACATGGCCATGGACTGTAAAAGCTACACTGCATTATATCATTTTAATGTATATAATACATATCCTAAGTAACACTAATCTGGTTCCGACTAGTTTGGCTTGTGTTTTCTCACACTGTGATCCAGAACATCCTATAAATAATCAATGACATCATTTTAGTATGTCTTGAACTGGACCTGTAAAATAGCCTGTATTCCTTGACCAGGGAATGACCTTGCAAATCTGCCAGGATGTCCATTTCATGTTTATTTCAAAGCGAGTCACTGGGGTGGGTGATTTCACACTCATTCAGATGGCCACTTACTCCCGAATTTTAACAATTCTACAAAGAGTTTGAGGAATTAATATGTCATAACAGATGGTGGTGTTTGTTTTGTTTTTTAAAAATTAGTTTACCTAAATGATACCCAATTCAGGGCAGTCAATCAGAAAAGAGGTAATCTACATAAAACATGGTATACCTGTTGTTGAAACACATTCATAACAGGCAGCTGCTGAACTGTGTCAGTAAATGTTAAAAATGGAACTATAAATTTGCATTTATTATGTAAGAGCAGTGATGGGAATAACGGCGTTAAAGTAACGGCGTTACTGAAAAAAAAGTATTTTTTTAGTAACGGGTAATCTAACCAGTTACTGTTTCCATCGTTACAACGCCGTTACCGTTACTGTCAATAACGTGCTGCGCGTTACTGTAATTAAGCTGTTTTCATCCGACCAGCCTCTTGGGTAGTGTTTTCCGCATGATAGTCATGGTTACCAGAAAATCTTGAAGAGTTACAGGAACTACTTTCTCTACAATAGGAGTTGTTATATTTTAAATGCTTAAAAATAGAATTTGGCAATTTCCCAGGTGGCTCTACTAAAAGTGAGTTTCATATCAACAGGTTTTCCCTTCTTCTCTGAGTACAGGCAAATAACAGCTTCAGATTGGCCAAGTTTGGAGCCGGTGGACCTAGAATCCTGAAAGTATGAGAAGCTTGAGAGCGCCCAACATAACCGAGTCATGCTGAGAGTTCTGAAGTTTTCTTCAAAGCTCTTTCGTCTGCTTGCCTCTCGTAGGAACGCTACATTCCCCAGGCTTTTGCGCTATCAGAACGACCGAGCATGGAGCGTTCTTTCCTCCGGTGCGTAAAAGGAGGCCTCTGTGACACCGCGCTGATTTGAGGAGCTGTCTGTGTAAAGAAGGTGGGGGACGAGAGTGGAAATCGATGCTGAAGCCTGACAAAAGCAAAGTGAGCAGCTTCCCCCTCCTTTGGATGGGATCCGTTCGGAAAGGGCGGCCTCGTCATCTCACCTTACCTCCACGCCTCTCCTCCGTTTTCATGGGATGAAGGCAGCTCTTCAAACACAAATCTCGCTCCTTGCCTCAAACAGATTTAAGGTTTCGCTTTTAGTCTTTCTCCCTTTCTCTCTCTCCCTCCCACGTTTACTTACCTTTTCTTCCCTCCATCTCTCCTTTAGGCTCTCTTCCCTACAGAAAGGAAAAAGAGACGAAACGCTTGGGTTGCAAGACATGGGGGAAGATGATATAACCATGTGGATGTGATGCATTGAGAGGCAAGGATGGGAATGTAGAAGCTCTGGTTTGCTTATTCATCTCCAAAGAAGCTGTAAATGTTCATCTTCAAGAGTCAAGAGTGTTTGGAGTGCAGCTTTTGATGAAACACTCAACACCTCTTGTTGGGCTGTAAAAGTGAGTACATTCATATTCATACGTTTATAGCATGTTCCGGATGCTCTTTTCCAGAGCAACTTACAGGATAACCATTTTACAAATATAAGTGAATGTAGCAGTATGAGTCTTGCAAAGGGTTCTTATTGGTATAGTGTCAGAGGAAAGCCGTGTTAGCCTCCGACTACACCAACCATTAGTAAAGTAGATACCTTCTGGCAATCGCAGTGCTAATCTATATTGTGATAGTGTTTTAATGTTACCTTGCTTGATCTTACATTACTGTGCCATGACACATGATGTCAAGTCTCTCGTCAGGGAGATATTAATAACTCTTTTGTAGTTTTGTCACTAAGAAATATGTGCCTTGAATGTCATGAATATAAATGTCATAAATGTCATATTAAGCTAGAGCTGCTATAATTAAAACCTGCTAGATTTTTTAGTCGAAAAGTGCAAATCCCAACTGGGAGATCTACTAACTGGTACCCTAGTGGTTAGGGCGTTCGCCCTGTGATCAGAAAGTCATGGGTTCAATTCCCAAGGCTACTAGGCACCTCTGAGGCAGATACAGTCCCCACACACTACTCCCCAGGCGCTGTGTTCGTAGCCGGCCCCTGCTTCACATGGTGAAGGGGTTAAATGCAGAGGTGGAATTTTGTGCTGTTCACTCTGTGTGCTGTGGTGTGTTCATGTATGACATAATGATCACTTCCTTCCTTCCTAGTAGCTAGCATTTCCAAGTTGCTGTGATGCTTTACATTAAAATCATTCCTTAATCTTATATGTACTGAATCTGTTTATGGTCTTTCAGTGCATGCCCACATTTTGATGTTAAAAGTTTATTTTATTGAATGTTTGTTGCTGTTATTGAATGTAAACATCCATTCATGATTAACTGTCTTGTTGACAAATTAGTATTCCAAAGTTTCACATCTCCAGGGAAAAGAGTGTGGCCAACCAGCACCTCAGGGCTGCAAGCTTTAACACTGCTGACCTCATCCGGATCCTGTGCTACAGAGAAAGCGAGGAAGGAGTTACTGTCCTCATCTACTTGTCTGTCTTCGGACTTGCAGCAGTAATGACTCCTGGGATCATCCTTGAACAGTTGAGTTCTGCACAGAATTAATTCAGACTGGCAGCCAATTAAAGGCATGCTCACTGATTTCAGAGGGACAAATTGAGAGCACCAGCTCTAAATTCACTAAATCGGCGAGGAAGGGGAGTGGTGAGAAAGTGACTCTGCTGTGTATTCTAGAGATCTGCAAGGAAGAGAAAATGAATTATATTAAGTACACTGAAAAGACTTCAGCCAAATTTATACACAATGCCCACAGCAGTAGTAAAAGGAACAAGACATCTGAAGAGTTTAGTGCCTCTATAAGACTCTAATTGATGCCTGAGACCTATTTTTTATAATTGTTTCATAGTAATGTCTTAATTGTGAATGCATTGTAAATACAGGGCATTTCCACAATTAAACCATCATCAGCATTATATATGAAATCTCAGGGTTCACACATATAACATTGGATGTTATGACATCAAACATTATAGTAAATGCCATGATACTTACCAGTAGAGTTATATAAACCAGTTGCAATAGTGGACCGCGTATGACAGTATGAGGCACTTCTATGACGAGTTTATAACGTGTATTTCAGTGTTTGTTATGAAGACTGGCTGTTCTGCCACATAGGTAAATGAGACTGAAATGAAATTGAAATTTTTGATTTTTTTCTTTTGCATAGTAAATGCCGAGGATGTTAATTCACCATGCTTTTGTTGTTGCTGGTGAAAATGGCACTGCTCCACATGAGACGGTGAGGAAGCATCTCATCACCAAGAGAAACTCAGCACTCTTGGCTGGCAGGGTAGGAGGAAATTTTACATAGGAAACAACTGGCCTTCCAAGCCTTGGGTGGACGTCAGTGGACTTGGCCCAGCTCAGGCCCCATATGCAGGCAGCCACAGCTACCAGGGAAAGACTGGCACAGAGAGAGCCGCACCAGAGCCAGGGCTGCGTCTGGCTTCTGGGATTAAAAACAAGAAGACGGCCAAACCCAGTTTTCCGAGTGAAAAGCTGGATAAGGGAGCATTTCCATTGTTGTGCCCAGAAAAGAAATCCACTTGTTATGGGGAAAGTTATTGTCAGTAGGAATGGACATTGACCTCCATTATTATAAACTACAAAAGTTCATTTCACTTCCAGTTGTATACTGGACCTACAAAGTTAATGCAGCAATGGAAGCTTATGTTTATGAATTAGGTTCAAAAGGCTCTTCAATAAAATACTGTGTATATTCATGTACAGTTATTTCTCTGGAAGTTTGAAACAAAAATCACCTACATGAGTCATTATGGACACATGTAACATTTCTTTACTTTTACAGCTTCATATGCAAGATGAGAGAATTACTTTATATACGAATATGCCATTTTAAAATGCACAAAATGCAGGGCCAGGTTTCTGAGTTACGCTCAAAGCCAATATGAAACTGAGAACCTCCCCTCAAACAAGAACTGGGCTCATCAGCTCGCTAACAGGCTTATATATAGCTAACAAGCTAAAAGGCTCCTCCATTAACGTCAGACTTTGAATGAAATTAGTGATCATATTTTTTATAGCAGAACAATTGTATCAGAAAGTAAAGAAGGTCAGTGGAGTGTCAGACAAGAGCAAACTGTTTGAGCTTTTGTCTGATCTATTTTAACAGATGCTAAACACCAGGCCTACCCTAAAAATCCCATTACTCCCTATAGCTACAGTGCGTTATTGAATAAATCCAGTATGGTCTTGGAATTGTGCAAGTGTGAATCCCAAATAACTCTTTGGTCAAAATATGATGCCTTGCTTTATCACAGGAAAAATATTTTAATGCTTATATAGGAAGCAGGGAGTCATCTGCATATGTGAAGCACTTTAAGCCTGGAATTTGCCTGTAGGCACTATTTTTATTGCGTTCATTGTTAATATTAATTATCTAGCTAGATTTCTGACATTATGGCATTTCAACATTTAATAATAATTGATCATTTATATATTTCTCATCACAAATATTTCAGAAAAATGTTCCAGTTTACATTTGGAGAACTTAGCAGACGCTTTTGTCCAAAGCGACCTCCGTTCCCTAACTACAGGGGACAGTCTCCCTGGAGTGACTTGGTGTTAAGGGTCTTGCTCATGAACTCAGTGATGGTGCTGAAAGTCGGATTTAAATCCATGCTCATTTGGTCCAGAGGCAAGTATTCTACCCACTAGACCACCGCCACAAACATCAGTTTGTGTTGTCTGCTGTTTTAAAAGCAATAAGCTACTTAAGCCAAACTACAACTATCCAAACAGGTTTAATACGTTCTTGATTAGAGGGTTTCTGATATTCCTATTTCTTCTAGTGATGTTCTGTGGGAGGAGGTGATGAAAAAGCAGCAGGGGACAAAATCCAACGTCCTGTAAAATAACCCCCCCCCCCCCCCTGTTAAGAACAGCCGCAACTTGGTGAGGATGACCTTGAGTGTGTGTGTGTGTGTGTGTGTGTGTGTGTGTGTGTGTGTGTACCTGGGATTTGGTGTCCTGCTGTCAGAGAGTGTCCAAGCACACACACGCACACAAATTATGTCTTTGTCTCTGTCTGTGTCAGGAGGTACCCATGCAGTAATACCATGCCTCAGGAAACACAACATTTATCATGTCTACACTCATGCACCAACCTCTGCTGATGACTAGGATGTGTGTGTGTGTGTGTGTGTGTGTGTGCGTATGTGTGTGTGTTTGTGTGTGCGTATGTGTGTGTGTGTGTGTGTGTGTGTGTGTGTGTGTGTGTTTGTGTGTGTGTGTGTGTGTGCGTGTGTGCGTATGTGTGTGTGTTTGTGTGTGTGTCTGTGTGTGCGTGTGCGTGTGTGTGTGTGTGTGTGTGTGTGTGTGCACGTGTGTGTGTGTGTGTGGGTGTGTGTGTCATTACATTTGAAATGATTAATTTACCTCAAAATGGCAGAAAGCACAAATTTAGTTGTGACATTTAAATAAAAAATAAGAATGAAAATATCAATTGCAGTCAAGAAAATGATTTTAGGTCAGTTTGAATAAACAAAAGAAGATTTATTGCTCTTTAAAAATGACATTAAATAATATTTTGACAATCAGTGTATAGTTCTTTCATGTGTGATCCAAAAGATCTGACCTGTAGTGTATTTTAAACAACAAAGCAAACATAATGAATTCATTATTTTACTTGCACCAAGTAATAATTATAATAGTAACAACAACAACAAAACAACCACAACAATAATAATAATAATAATTAAAAAAAAAAATAATAATAATAAATGTTGTTACATTTTACATTTATAATGCTTTTCAGTTTTATTAACAAAACTTAATAATTAAACTTTTTAAATGTATTTATCCATTTGTTTGTTTGTTGGTTTGTTTTATCAGCTTTACTTAAATTATTAGCTTTTTTTAAAAATATGTAATAATAATTATAATAACAATTTGCTTAGTAACTTTTTACTTTTTTCAAGGGCCATACGTGGGACACAACTCTACACTCCCCTTCCCCAAACAAACACACAAACAGAAGTGGGTGGTAGTGACAAGTCTTTCGGGACCTCATGTTATCCTCAAAGGAGGAGGAGTGTTAATGGCAATACCACACAGGGACGTAAGGGGCAGTCAAATAATTGTTGTAGGAAGAGGGGCACATGAATTCTACTATTCATTATTATGTTATGATAAGCTAAAATAACACTTGTAAACATCTGAATAGTTCAAAGTCGATTCATTCAGGGTTACATTGGGAAGGACAATATGGAAGCAAATAGCATATACCGTATTTTTCGGACCATAAGACGCACCGGACCATAAGACGCACCAGTTTTTAGAGAAGGGAAATGAAGAAA
>JBBPDH010012392.1:0-10000 GCA_037974565.1 Clupeocharax schoutedeni
GGGAATAGGGCATCATTAATATACCATTTAAGGTGGTATGTGCTAGAAATGGGTAAACCACTATCAGTGAGTCTGCCTGTGGGGTGGGGGCACCGCCGCACCAGGCAGTGTCCCACATTGTCCCACAGAAACATACCCCTTGTCTTCCCTTGGACTTATTAGCAGGTGGTCACCCTACCTACTGCTATGGACTGGCATGAAGTGGCATTTTTGGTCCAAATCACCCATCATTACATCCTGACCTCACTGATGTTCCTAGGGCGTATTACACTCAAATTCGGTTGTGGCAGCTAAACAAGGACAATTGATTTCAGAAGGAACACTGTATGAGCAGGTGTTCTAAACATATATGTTGTTCCAGCTTGTGTCCTTGTCGGTGTAGTGGGACTGTGACGTTGTGCTGACGTTGGAGAGACAGATGTGCATCTGTCACAGTTTAATTTATGCATCATCTGTCTCTTTACCTCACACTGACTGTGCTGTGTACTTCACGTGGACTGGTCTTTTCTCTATTGCTTTATGGGAGACACTTGATCTCTTATTTAGTTTAACAAACACTCAGTGGCCACTCACTGGAATCACACTGTCTGGTACAGTGGTTCCCCACCCTGGGGTTCGAGTACTCTTGTCATGTTCAAAAACACCCTCTTCAACTTAAGTTAGGCTTGTTAACCTCTTTATGCAGAGGGAGAAACGATTATTTAAAAGTAGTTCATATGCAGTTTCTACCTTTTTGGAGAACCTTCAATTGAAAGAACGATGCATTTTTCTCTTTAGTGAACAGTGAAGAAGAAGTGGACTGTTTTGATTTGAAAGTAAATGTGCAAGTCAGCATTATAAGATTTGTTAATGCCTTTTAATTTATTGTGCTGTGCGGTTTCTAATTCCTGGCATTATACTTTTAAGTGAAAAAATTATCGTGTATTTTGTTGTGGCCTCATTTGATCATTTGAGCAAGTATACGACTGCACAGGAATATATCTCAGCCTTCAGTCACTGCTCTGATTGACAAATATTTCTAGCATCTAAACTCAAATCAGCTGGTAATGATTTAAATTCTTGTCTGACCATATGCATCACTACTGCTAGAGCATGTGGTGTAGCAAGATAAAGACTTTCTGTTAAAGTGTGTATGCTGGTGGCCTACACCACTAGGGACATGCAGGAAATTATTTGATCAGATGGATCAGATCAGTGTCAAGGCATGAAAGATGTACAAATATGCAGAACAGGGGTCTTTCAGAAATTGGGATCCACTGCTCCAATATTTTAGTAAATGATATCAGTGGCTTACAAGACAGAAAATAAAACATCAGAGTGTGAATTGGCCCGCCATATTTGGGGGGGGGGGTGTCTGGGCCTTGATTGGGAGGTACAGTACCCCCCAGTACCCCCCGTAATTCGAGCCACATGGTTAAAAGAAGTCGTTTAAAAGCTTTTTAACTTTTGCGCAACCCAAAATTGGAATGGGATTCAGGGGGATATAAGCCTAGGGCCCCAATTTTAAGTGTACATTGCAATTGACATTTCAAGCACCTGCCCACAGTGACTGAACAATAGAATCAAAGCTTCACACCTATATTTTAGTGAAAGTGACAATCTGGTCATACATGAACACACCACAGCACACAGTGTGAACAGCACGAAATACTTCCTCAGCATTTAACCCATTCACCAAGTGAAGCAGGGAGCAGCTACGAACTCGGCGCCCGGGGAGCAGTGTGTGGGGACGGTACCTTGCTCAGGGTACCTCAGAGGTGCCTAGCTGTCTTTGGAATCGAACCCGGACTTTCTGATCACAGGGCGAATGCCTTAACCACTAGGCCACTAACTGCCCCACTAGGCTACTAGCTGAATTCTACGTCCACACACATTCTCCTTCCAGTGGCTTCAGTATCACACTTTTCCCTGTAACATTCTGTGGTCATGTGTTCTAAGTGCATTGAAGTTATTCAGTACACCTCCATGCAAGCCTTAGTCGCTATGATTCCTTTCAGCCAAGCCCTGCTTTGCCTTGGCTCCACTTTCATGCCTGGTTAAAACACCTCCCAAGTATTTGGCATTCCTCTCAAATTTTGTGTGTCCTCACTGTGCCTCTGAATATATAAAATGCAAGGGAAGTTTGTTTGCGGTATGCCAAGCAATTTTGAGCCTCTTCCCTTAAGTGTTCAGTTCAGATGGTCAGCATTTGTGAGTTAATAAACATTCATTTAGAAACGGTATGGGATTCTTAATAGCTCACTCTGCTTCTCTCTGTGGCGCATCTTTTTTCCCTGGTGTCATTTCTTTTGAGACTTGCATAAATTGCAAAGTCCTTTTCAGTGAATGAAAAAATAAAAAAGCAAGAAAATTCCCTTTCAGTCATTTCCACCTTGTGTCTCTGGTCTCTAAATAGGCATTTTTGTTGCATCAGTGCCAGACTGCCCTAGAATGGGGCATTTCATCTCACAATCTGTTCTTTACCTACAAAATCAAAAAGTGACTAGAAGATGCAGAAATAACACCTTTAGTCCTTTAACAGGTTATTGGCCGTGGCTTTGTTCTAAGGCACGCGGAACAAGCCGAGTTCCTTTGAGGCTTGCTGGAGTCTTTTTTAGAAGAACCATCGAGCCAATCTGCCGAATTAGTTTGGCTGTCAGTCACATTTTAGAAATCCCATTCAGCAAATCACTGAGCACGACTCAGCTGTCAATCATGTCCATTTCAATGTCACTCCCAGTTTAAATAAAGAAGATTAGTGAAGACAGCTTGACTTTGCACATCATTATGACTCTCTAAGCACATTTGCGATGGCTTTCTCATATATCCGTGTTCAGTAGATCATTGACGTGTTTGTGCATCATGTGTAATTATGGGTTGTAGATGATGTAATCACTTGACGAGGCAGTGAAGACTTCTTTCATGACTGCAGATGCCCCTTAGAAGCCAGACAAACACTCTGGGCCAGATATACAAAGCCTTTCGAAGCAGGTTTGTGGTGCAAATGGGATGCATATTGCCTAAAGAAGTAGGCAAAGGATGTATAAAAGTGGGGTTAAATGCATAAATGATCAAATGCAAAGTGTTTCTTTCTCTCATACATATGCTATTGACGCATGATTGAACAAAGTGGGAGGAGACTTTTAAACATGGCTGATGTTTCATTTATATGCTAAAGTTTCTGAGAACAATTTTCAGCGAAGCCTGCTTGTGGTATTGAATGTCCTTGTGCTGCTGCTAAAACACCACAGTTGGCTCGGAATTCACATCACTGCAAATCTCATTAGGTGTTAATAGAAATTAGCTTTGCTGCAGTGAGGGGACTTGGATGAATGTAAATGTTTTAATGAAATTGTGCATTAAACTTCATCACTTTACTTGCCAACATTTTGGCAGGATCTAATTCTCAGTATAAAACAAGTCGAACTTTCGGGTATGCATACGTTGTGTTTCACAATGGATTCCAGCATGTATGAGCCAAACAGATTTTACAGGACTTCGTAGTGCTCACTGCTACTGAGAAACTGAGAATCTGGTGGTCATTTCACTACATGCAATTGATCACAGTGCATCTGGCACAGAATCGCAGATAAATGCTTTGTGTAAATGACCATTTCTCAAATTAGCAGCTGCTGGTGGGAGACTTTTAACATCAGCAGCAGCTGCATGGAGACGCTGGTCTTAAAGACATGTAGAAAAAAATATAATAACATCCCTAAGAACTCTGAGAACTCCAGCACTTGCCTTAACTGCGTTATTTTTTGATCTATAGTACCAGTGCACCCCTCATGAATGGTTTGGGTTTCAGTCTAATTTTGTCATGGAGCTTGCATTAGGACTATGGTACTATGGCTCACAATTTCCATTCTGCACACCATAAGCATAGAACAAGCAGTGTACAATTTAGTTATTGTCTGTTATCGTTATCAGCCTAAATAAATGCAACATTAATTTCAGTAGCATTGTGGGCGGACCCTGTGGGCCACGTCAAGATACATTTTGTCATGGATGTGTTTGGCCCAGTGGGGTTTTTGTTTCATGTTACATTATCCATAGTCTCTCCTTCTCTCAAACACACACATACAAATGTAACCCTTTCACTCAGACCTATATGGTATCTTTTCCTCTGTTTTCTTTTCCTCCTTCTCACTCTCTCCTCAGTTCATACATTCCCCTCCCACCTGTTCAGAATTCTGTGCAGGGCTGAGGGCCGTGTGTGATCTATGTGGTCAGCCTTGCATAACCAGTCAAACATCTGTTTAGCTTGCTTCATTATAGGACTCTGTCGGCAATACATTGGCTCTCACATCAAAGAGAAGCCACACTCTGAAAGCTACTTTAAGCGTAACGGCAGGTAAGGGTGCTCTTTATGTTTGAGAAAGTTCGGCAGCTATAAGGAGCCGGTGAGGTCCCTGAAGGGCTTATAGCCTCTGACAGAGGAAAACAGAAAAGCCTGGTTTTGGTACAGCATCAGGTTAGAGAAGGGTGTATCTATAAGCACTGTAATCACCAAACAAAATATACACTTCAACAATATAACCTCTCCTCCTTCACTTTTTCAAACGCATTGCACCCATTATTAAAATCCAGTTCTCCTTTTCATATTCCAATTTTGGCCCCTTTTCAAAATTCAGCCCTCAGATTTTAGTTTTCAAAATAATAGCTGTGCCCCTATCATTTTTCTAAAGCTTGCACTGTTTCTGCAACTCTTGTTGGGCTTTTGATTGGCAAAAAGAAAACAACACTGAAACCTTAAATTAGCTTTAAAAATCTGCTTTCCAGAACTCAGTGCCTCAGATGCAGCTGCTGGGAACATCTGGCAAGGCTGAGTGTCACTCCTGGGCCCTTGTGTTTGAAAGCTCAGTGGAGCTGAAAGTGAAAGATAGAAGAGAGCGTGAAGGAGATGCTGACTTAGCGCCTCCTTCTGCTGTTCAGCCCTCTTACTCTATTTCTGTGCTTTTCCTTGATTTGGATGCTTCATGACTGGAGGGGTCAGCCATTTCAGATGGACATGGGGCCTTTGGGCTGCTGTCAGTGTTGGACAGGTACAGACTCTCAAAGACTTGTGTGTGTGTGTGTGTGTGTCTTTGAATCACTGAGATGTAAATCTGGGTCGCCTGCACCCAATTTACATCTCTTAACTTAACATCACTCTATATACACTCTGGCAAACTCATGTCTTATCTTCACCAATTACAGTTCATTGTTCTTCCCTTATACAACTGGAGCAAGTTTTGGTTGGAAACAGTTGGGTTTAAAACATCTTAGACAATCCAACCAAAAATGATCCTACAATTTCTTTGTGATATCAGGAGAAAAGTCTAATCAGGCAAACCATCAACATTATAAGGAGTCAAACCATCCCATTTTAATTTACAATGAGTGGGACCAATTTTGTGGAGGAAAATGTCCCTGTAGGCCTTCTGTAGTCCCAGATACATCACTGAGAGTAAATACAGCCTAACCAACAGGTTTCTGTCAGATGTTGAACAAGAGCGGCTCTGTTCCAGGACTCTTTATTGAAGAAATCGCTTCAGAAATACATAAAAAATTACATTGAAAATGCTGATATGTCTTATATGTCTTTTGCTTCAGGTGTTTAATATAGAGTAACCAAAAATGTTCACGTACAGAAATTACTATTGTCACTATTGTGTTTTTCCCATATTTTTTTTCCTGTGGTTTATTATTTATGGCTCAAAAGGAAGGCCTAGCTTTGATCATTGTGGTTTACCAGTATATACTGAAATGTAAGGTTTAATAAACTTGTCATCAAATAAAAAATCTATTTAATATAGACAGAGTCACTACTCAGAGACATTTACCCTCCTTCTCCACCGCCAGTGTCACATAGAGGCAAATATTTGTTTGCCTCCTGACTAACAGGATAACACCATGTTTCTGCTGAACGCATTTGTGTCCTGACATTTCCCTGCACTTCTGAGACAGTGCTGTAACACCGCAGGTTTATGTAGCGTGCTGAATTTGACTCGGATGTGTTGGATAGCGATTATTGCGTTTGCTGCCAGCAGAGACACTCCAAATGGTGGCAGTGAGCTGCTAGGCTGCATTGCTGAATGGCACAAATAGGCCTGAGGGGAATCCAGTGTGGCCGGGTTTGCACACTTTCCAAAGCCATATGTTACAATCTACCGCTGTTTCCAACACGTCCTCTCAGACCGTAAGCTCTTTCCTCTCTGATGGAAATGTGCCTTCAGGGAAATCAACCGGACGCTTTGCGTAATTCCTGAAACACTAGCCATTCTATCTACTGCCTCATATTGCTTACGCTAAGTGCTATTTTTGTGCTTTTTAAACAAGGTCAGCTCGGAAAACACATGTTTAACGGCTGCACCCTGGATCCCCAGCTGCTCCTTATGGAGATAGAGGTAGCATCTAACTCTTTCTTCTTCTTCTATTTTTCTGTTCCTTGCTCTCTCTGCGCCCCTCGGTTAAGTCTTCCCTCATTACAGTGTGTTGCCACAGGCGATGTGAAGAAAGAGGGCTTGTGGGATACCATCCAGATAGATGCCCATGAATTCTTGAGCAGGGCCGAGAGAGAGAGAATGAGCTAGAGGGAAGGAGAGGGAGAGAGAGTGAGAAAGAAAGAAAGAGCAAGTGCATTTATGACTGTCTGGTCTGTCTTCATTTATTATTTGTTTTTTCCTTTGCTAAGCGAAAGTTAAAAATAGGCTATGCTAATGCACACAGAAAGAGCTTTTGCATTGAGAGAGTCTGGGCATGGGGGAAGATCTAGTCAGGATACACACAACATCTTGTGTAAACTCATTAGTCCACAGTAACCTGGGGCTTTTGCAAATAGTGAGAAGGCTTCTGAGGGTGAAATTTTAAATCAGTGATTCGTCTACTTCAGCACACTTTGATCTGGGAGTAACATTGATGGTATCTGTCTGTCAGGCTTTTGTTTAAAGAAAAGAAAAGTTTTCCTGTTAAAATGTATGCATGCCACTGATGCATCTCCTTGAACAATCTGTCAGGACCCCTAGAACATTATAGACGTTTTAGGAGATTGCGTTTCTGAGCCTCTGCTTGCATATCTGCAAGGATATTTGTGCTCTTATTAACGTCACATTCTGTAAGATTGGATTTTTTTTCTTGGTTGTCAATTTCTAAAAAGCCTTTAGGCTTCATAATCATCTCATAAAAATGTATAGTCTGAGACCAACACCAGCCTCTTTAAAAGTCCATTCAGAACATCGATTCTCTCATTGTTCCAGTAGGATCTCAAAGAGACCGGTCTGAAGATTTATAAAGGAATTTTAGAGGGTGGGAACGGCCTCATTACAGTTGTTTTGTAGTTGACTCCAATGACAACAAACGATTGGATCTTACAGAATGGCACTAATTGTATGCACTTTGAAACAACACTCTCAAAAGGGTTAAAAAGGGGACTTTAACAGGCATGTCGTCTCAGCGATTGAGTTTTGCCCAATTGTCTACCCAGTTTAGGAACATGAAGGAACTTCCTCCGTTTCTCATGAAACGTACATGAAACTGCCTTCAACTTGATGCCATTGGACAACTTGGAGGAGAATACTGACTGCCAATTCTGTGATGTTGGGTTAAAGGAGCCTGCATTTACTAGCATGATGGGAGAGCCATCCTGTCCATTGGAAGGTCAGTTATACTGTCTCAGACATGGGTATAACTGACTTTTCAGGAGAAAAAAAAGAGTTTTATTTTGCTCATTTGATGCATTCTTGATCATTCATATTCCACTTCAGAACACCAATGGCATTTTAGCCACAGGCAGTGCAGCATAACCAAGGGTGGATGTATGAAATGGCCTCTGTAGAACTTACAGGTCCACTTGTCACTCTAATGTGTACGTACTTGGTATTATTTATTGTAGAATTGTATTATTTCATTAAGACATGTTTCTATGTGTGCACGAAACATTTTCCAGCTCAGAACAGTCATAACACAGCTGGTGTTTGAGGAGAGAAGGGGAACAGATGGAAACAGCAACTTTTTATGTGTGAAGTCTCACCTGGAAAGGTGAGCAGTCACTGTATACTGGACTGATTACCATATCAATACAATACTACAAGCAGTTAAGTGATAAAAATACACGGAGACGTAGTATTTCCTATATAACTAACAGGTCAACTAGTGAGATAAAATAATATATAGTGGAGCTGCACTCGTCACTTATTCCTGAAATGAATAGGACATTTCTAAGAAGCTTATGGCCTCTGAAATAATATTAGAGTAGTTTGTTAATATAACGTATGTCAGTGTTGCTACTGATATATCACTATACATTTTAGACTTCGGAGTAGGTCTAGAGAAATGTGTTAGGCATGTAGCTGCTGGTAAATACATACATGAAGTTGGTTCAGTAGTAAGAGGATTATATAGATGTGCCACTGCATAAGTATGTTAAGTTGATTTGTGCTAAACGAATACATTTGAGTGCATAAGGGTTGCACACCACTGGTCAAATGATGTGTTTTGTTGTTAAAAAAACCCTAAAAAACTAACAAATGGAATTGTTTGCTGAGATTAATAGATAGAAGTTGGATGGCCTAGTGGTTAAGGCATCCGCCCTGCGACCAGAAAATCCGGGTTCGATCCCCAAGGCCGCTAGGCACCACTGCGGTACCCTGAGCAAGGTACCGTCCCCTCGCACTGCTCCCCGGGGGCCGAGTTCCTGGCTGCCCCCTGCTTCACTTGGTGAATGGGTTAAATGCAGAGGTTGAATTTCGTGCTGTTCACGTATTACAAATGGTCACTTCACTTTCAGAATGTTAAAAGAGAACGTTATATGCATGTACCTGTGACTCAGTCACAGGCGGTGTGGCTTGTTTGGAACTCTGTTAGTTGTTTCATTAAAAAGACTGATTGACAGGCTCATTTTATAACTCACACACCACTAATTGGTGTTTAATATGACTCATCTGTCTAGCTGCTCCTGTGATTAAGTTCATTAAAAGTTAACACCATTTTTCAGATGCTATGTCCATTATTGTTGTCTAGCCAAATGTCTGAATCCAAACAATCGGGACAATTAAAAGTATAGAGTATAGATGCGAATAAGGCTTTGATATTGAGAGAAGCCAGTTCTTCAAGAAACTTCAGTCGTCTATCCCGACACAGACAACAGATAAGAGCTTTCAAATGATAGAAAGACGAAAAACGTTCCATAGCACACAGACAAACCTCTGAAATGATTTCTCCTCTTTTCACTGCAGCTTTGTTTGCCGTAATTGCAGAAAGCGATCAAAGACTAGGGGAAGCCTCATGCAGAAGCATTGTAAGACGAATAGTAGGAACCTTTACCAAAGTCGCTCTTAAATTCCAGAGGAAATGGCGCTATTATAACGAAAGTGTTCCCAGGCTCAGGAGAGCTGATTTAATCTCAGATATGTAATAACTTCTCTTTTCTCTCCATTTGTAAAAGGGCCCTACATCAAAACAGAGACTGTCAAATAGTGTACTTTCTCTAGTAGGGCTTTATCTTAGATATTTCAGCAGAGAGAAATGAAAAAAGTCTTCCAAAATCTCATCACACCTTTCACAGGCCTGTCACATCTCTACAGGGAGCCGGGAGGAGAGGAGCAAAAAAGATATTGAAATATAAACTGAGAGAGAAAGGAGAGAGAGACAGGAAAGAGAGAAAGACCAAAGGGACAGATATGTTGACAGCGAACGGATGGAAGAGAAAGAAAGAGTGTGAGACAGCAATAACAGACAAAGCATCCCAAGAAAGTGTCATGGACAGACAACAACAAAGACAAGCAGCTAAAATCAATAACATCTTCCAAAAGCAAGAGTGTGTGTGTGTGTGTGTGTGTGTGTGTGTGTGTGTGTGTGGGGTGGTCTAGTGTATGCTAAAATGCATTGGTGTGTCAATGTGATGATGATAAATACGATGCTTCAGAAACACAAAGCCCCCCCCCTTTCTTTTCCTCTCTTTTCCTCTCTCTCTCTCTCTCTCTTTCCCTCCCTCTCTCGGTGTAATCTTTTGTTCTGGTGTGAAGCGTTTTACCGTAGGGTC
>JBBPDH010012473.1:0-11155 GCA_037974565.1 Clupeocharax schoutedeni
GTTTCTAAATCCTTCCCGATTTCCGATCCCGTAATTTAGGTCAGGATCGGACCAATACCGATACAGAATATCGGATCAGGACATCTCTAGACTTATGTGCACTAGCCAGATAAGTTAGTAATATCTTACTTATGTGGAAGATATTTCTTCTTGTAGTGACACAGTTGAAGAATTTGAATTGTTCTAACCAAAAGTATGTGTGTGAAGAATAACAGCCTTTTCTCCTTCCCCCCAGGGTTGAAATTGTTTTTTCCAGTCTCAAGACTTTTGTCAAATTCGAGCTAAGCTTGGCTGTGACACCAGACTATCCCTTGAGTCCTCTTCAAATGCAGAAATTCCAAAATCACATTGGCAATACAAGGTTTGGGACAACTTGTACATTTTAAACATTGATTATGATTATACTCAATTATCAAATTATTTATTAAAACAGAAGTTTACATAGTCACACATAGTCAATTATTACTTTATTACATAAACTTGATTTTTAAGGTTTCTTGTAAATATACTGCTCAAAAAATAAAGGGAACACTTAAACAACACAATGTAACTTTCAGGTGAATCACACGTCTGTGAAATCAAACTGTCCACTTAAGAGCCAACACTGATTTACAGTCTAGACTCTCTGTGACAATCAGTGTTGCCTCCTAAGTCGACAGTTTGATTTCACAGATGTGTGATTGACTTGAAGTCACATCGTGCTGTTTGTGTTCCCTTTATTTTTTGTGCAGTATATTAAACCAGGATCATGGGAGAGCAACATATCTCTGTTGCGATTTTGTGTTGTCCATTTTCCCCTAACATAATCTGAAACACTATGAGCATTTTATGATGAATGAAATATTACAAATGACTTGGAATAGAATCTTATTACATGAACTTCCATTAAAAGCTAAGAATGTTTTTCCTTAAAAGTCATTATTTTGGAAATGCAATGTGTTATTTCAACAGTGACTATAAAAATTATGCAGATATACCTTTACCGGGCACTTTGAGACTGGCCCATATGACTTATCCGTCAAGTCGCGAAGATGCAGCATACATACACAGTGAATGAACACAGGTGTCCAACAATGTGCAAAGTTTTTGAACACTTAACTATCAACATGACAGTTAAACAAAGCAAAACATACCTTGAATTCTCTGGTAAATTTAAGTGTTCAACAAAGTGGGAGCAGCTTAATCTGTGGCAGCCACTCAGCGTCCTCCAGACTGGACAACTCCCTGCAGTGCTAGGATAACCCATGTTAGCTAGTGTATGCCGTTTCATCTGACCGTGCAGAACGTTGGTGCTTTTATTGTACTGTAACAGAATTGCAGATTGTCACCTCTGCTGCCATGTCTCTATTTGTTGTGGTTTTGTGTTTCGATTTTCCTCCACACGCCAGCATTACCGCCCTTTTTATCATGTGACTATAATAATTAGTTAAGTCAAGGGAACGCATGTCAGCATAAGCCAATCAGAGGCAGAGATTGCATTGTGTACACAACTGCGCATAAAGAGAGGAGAAAACACAACATGTCTACGTCTTTCCGGGGCTGTCAGAGGCACAAGTCAACGCGCCCCGAGAGAAATCGACATGTTATTTCACTCTAGACCACACAAACAGCACAGTGACCGTCACAATTTGGTGCTAAAGTACAGTAAAAAGACGAGTGTTTTGCACGGCCATCTAAAGCCGTCTAGTGCAGAGTGCCTATATAGAAAAGCCTTATTTTTCGACGTGTGTTCCTCCGCTGCGTCTGTGTGATGACATCATCAAATGACTTGTGGACTCGACTTCGGATTTTTTCTGATCGACTTATCAGTCAATAAAGTAGAAGTTTTAAATGCCCTAACACACACAATTTCCATATACTTTGTGATGGTAGATATGTTTTCTGTGCCCATATGTGTTTGTGTATTTGTGTGTGTATATATTTATACACACACACGCACACATTAGTGCTGGGGCGTTAACGCACAAGATTCTTATCGCGCGATTAAAAAAAACTATTACCGTTATATATAGTGATTCCAATTCCAGTTATCTATCTAGACAATTCTTGTCTGGAATCAGGCATTTCTGGCAGCAGCAGACCTGGTATTCAAAAAAACTCATAGGGGCTGATGTTGGATCAAAGTCCATATTTATGACTGTTGTCATAAAAACTGATTGAAGATCAGCATGTCGATTCCTCAATTGGTTTGTGAAAAAATAAAATAAAAAAAAGAAGCAAGATTTGGACTATCTGACTAAATGTGGGATACATGGAAAATAGTGGAAACTTGGTTTGTGTGTTAATTTCTTTTATTTATACGAGTAGCGTTGTTATTTTTAGTGTATTTTGGGGCTAACTGTTCCTGTCTTTACTGAAAATGGTTTTACCTTTGTTTTATTTCAGTGTTGACCAGATCAAAAACATCTTATCCTCTGTTACACCAGCCAAGAACCATCTCACTAACGTCATCAAGAGAATTCATGCTGATTTTTTGGAATGAGACCTGTTTTTAAGAGAGAGCTATTACGTTTATGTGGGATGTGTATTTGTATAAAACCTTTTACAACATACCTTATCACCAAAGGGGTTTTTCCAATTTAACTGTTATTGAGAAACATCGACGTACGTGTTTATGTGCTTTAATGAACATCTCCCAATTCAAGTGTAACTTGGTACCCATGTATTTTTAGCTAGCATCTGTTTTCCTAAATATAAAAATTACATGACTGTATACATTAATTCTACTTTTCATTTGTGTGAAATAAAAAAAATGAGTTTCTTTTTCAGCAACATTTGGGAAGTGTTCCACTGGAAACTAACCCTAACCCTTGAAAATCAGTATTGTTTATGTATTTATTTGTTTATTTATTTCAAACTAAATGTAAAGTTAAACATTCAAGTTCCTGGCCAGAAATTAAAAAGGTATTGAAACAAACTCGGATTTAGCACGCAGATTATAGAAAACTGCCAATTAAAAATAAAAAGAAATGAATGAATATGGCACAACATTGTAAATGTGATATAGGACATAATGTCACAAAATAAGTGGCTTGGAAATAATACATTTTATTTATACAAATGAAGTTATACAGTAATAAAAATTGACAGAATTGATACATTAAATTAAGAGTTTATAATCCTTGTTATCCTCCGTTCATCCCAAAGGTGTTGGATGGGGTTGAAGACTGGCCTAGGCAAGATTGGGCTAGGTTGTTCAGCATATCCAACAGATCTGGGCAATTTGAAGACCAGCGTCTTAAAATCTTTGTCATATTCCTAAAACTATTTCTGAACAATGTTTGCTGTTTGGAGAGATTTATGATCTTGCTGAAATGGGCCACAGCCATTAGGATACACTTATCAAGTATACTTGGTCAACTCTAGTCAAGTGTTGGTGGCAAACTGGACCACACCACTAATTCTTGGTCATGGCGCAGCTGGTGGCCCAGTGGTTAGGGAGTTGCCCCTGCAATCAAGATGTTGTGCTTTTAAATCATAGCACGGCTAATGTCATCACTGAGGGGTACTGAGGCCCCTTATTGATGGCAGTCCCTGCTTCACTTGGTGAATAGGTTAGGTGTAGAGAAAGAGGTTCACTTTTGTTCATACTGTATGATGTGTTGATGTGTGACTATAAGGGGCCAGTTTACTTTTGTTGGCCTAGTGATGCTAAAAATGCTGACATTATCACTGTTTTACATGATCATGAATAAATAGACAGTCTTTGTTTGTGATGCTGTCCATGGTGACTGTCTGATCCATAAGCTCTATTTTGAGATGAGCAGGATCTGACACCTGTTCCTCCTCTTCTGGGCCTCTTGGCAGTTTGCTTCCCCTGCATCATAACAGTTCACTGGTTCTCTTAGAGCAGTGCCATTCACAAATTTCTGTCCTGCAGAGTAAGTTCTCCTTGAAAAAACAAGCTATATACTTTGCTAGCTGTTTTTTTTATTATTAAATTTCCCATCATGGCGGAAGCTGGGTGTCCAGAGGAACAGTGGGAAGTAGAAGCTTTTGAGGATGAATTTGGAGAAATCATAAAGACAAGATCGGGTAAAAACAAACTTACTGTGCCTGTACAGCTGTGTGTGTCAAATTTGCATGTCAAGATGTTGATTCCACTCACTAACAATGAGTTAAGTTAAAATGTACATATCTTTGCTAACAGAAAAAATGTCTCCAAAAAAGTAACTTCAGAAGAACATTGGCTTTCAAAACAAGTTAAAAGAAAATTGTGTTATTCTAATACATTTATTGATTCATTAATAAGGAAATTTTGATTTCATTGTTGTCCGATCCAAGCATGGGATCTCTATGAGATTCTCAACTCATAAAGGAGGTTTATGATTTTTTACCAAACCATTTTGGACCATTTCCATGGTACATTCTGACATTTTGACACATGTAAAAGCCACCCAGTGTTTTCAGATGTATAGAAAGTTGTTTTGTTTTAATGCAGGTACAAGTTTTTACATAAGGCAAAATAATAGCCAATGGAGAGATTGTGTACTAAAGTCATGTTGCATATCGTAGTATTGTTTTATTTCATAAACAGACATTTATGAAATAATCATTTGGCCTGTGACTATAAAGCCCATCCGGAATGCAGGCTAGAGTGGACTATATTTATTCTGTTGAAATATGGTCTTAAGGAGCTTAATATAGCTGCAGCTGCCTGGTGTAAGATTTCAGGAGCCCTTGTTCAAGCCAGTCATATTGTTGTTGGCTAGCAGTATACAGTGATATAAACTACATTTTACCAAGATGGCAACCTCAGTATCAGTAACATTAATAATTGTTAAATGTCAGAAAACTGTAGTTTCAAGACTTTGCAAATAGAATTGAAGGAGTTTTGGATAAGGTTGTAATTCTTAAGTACTTGTTACTCATGCTTTACCATGCCCTATTAAGTGTCCTAGTAATCTAGAGCAAGTTGTAGGCGACAGTTTGGCTCTGGAGCGTTGCAACTCTACCCCTTGCTTTTCATATCCACTGCAAGTTGCTTTTTTATTACTCATGGTAGGGGTGTGCACCTGGCCCACTCTATACCGGCTCTGTACATGTCTTTCTGTGTTTGTAATCTACAATGCATCTATATGCCTTTGACTACAGTATTGAATGAACTCACCTGTAAGGGAAAAACTAATAAATCAAAATTCAGTCATGTGCAAGATCACAGCAAGTTTCACAGTTGAAGAAAGCTGAAGAAAGGCAGCCAGGAAAATCTTTTTAAGCTGTTTGACAGTAAACTGCATGACCTTAAAATAAATTTGTTGTAGTAATTAGTTCACTGTCCACAACGTCTGTAGTAATAAACCATGCCACAATTTCACATTTTCTAATACAAATTATAAAAGATATCGGTAATGCAATTCCAGAATTTTTTTTAAAGGTAAAAATTTTTAATAAAAGGTATTGTTCCAGATACTTGCACATTAGTAAAAATACACATGCCTATATCATTACTGATTTTTTATATAATAATTTTATATAAATTAAAAATCTAACTCTTGACTAGAAAGAATAATATTGCTGATATCTAAAAGCAGAATAACAACTAATCATAATGCAGTGTTGACATAATACATACATTTTACTGCTATCTTTGTAAGATACTGGTATCATATGACTAGTATAAGTGACAGAGTGTTAATTCCACTAAAGCTATCTAAACTAAATTTTTGACTAGTTATTAAGAAAACAAGTTTTTAAAAAACATCATGCAGAAAATGTCAATATTTGTTCCTGTAGTGCACTTAGCCACCAATGCTTCCAATGGTTCCAACAAACATTTCTCTAGATCTGTAAGATTTGTGATTTAATTCTCAGTAGTTTATTTGTGTAAAATGCTTTTTAAAAACAAATCACAGACAGTCGCTGCTCTACTTGTTCTTTCTAGACTGATTTTTCCCCACTAGTTCCACTAGTTAGGATTCACCCAATCACAGGATACCACCAACATTGAGAGGACAGAACATGCTTCCTCCTAGTCACATGAAGCGACGGCGAATCTCTTTGAACTGCTGCTAATGCAATGCCAATTGACTCAACACAACTAAGGGAGCACCCTAACACCCATACTGGCTAGTGATGGGGCCATCCCACACACGGAGATCTAGACCATGATAGTTGGGTAAAAATTACATGGCAAAATTACATTCGCACTAGTAAAAATTACATTTAGCTGGCAGCATTTTAGGTTTAAAAAGCATGCCATTTATTTACTGTCAATGTTTTTACACCAATTTGATACCGATTTAAAGACGATTCATAGCCTAACTTAATCAGTCAAAGCAGTTAGCTAGTCTGCTGTCTCTTGTACTCAGAGATACATTTGTGTAGACATTGTTTATTTATCTTTTGCTTCAGTCTCTTAAAGAAATTGTAGCTGTCTGGCGAAAGTTTTTGTGCTAGGCATGGAGCAAAGTGTGGAGCTTTAGCTACATGTGATTTTTACAGCAGAGTAGACCAGCTAATAAAATGAATGACTGTAGATACAAAGTTGGTCAAACACCTAATGAATCAGCTAGCTGGTTCACCCTTACACCTCTTAAATATATTGTATAGAAAACAGCATAAAAGGGATTCACCTGATGTTTGAATTTTCTAAACATTGTAGAAGGAAGCAACCTGATTAGATCTTCTGTAAATGCACTTATATGTGCTTTTAATACTACAGCAAGAAGGGCACTAGATGAAGTTACTCCTGAACCACTTAATGTAAGGAAAGCAATAGATGAAAAAGTACAGGCAGCAAAAAATAAGAATACAAACTTTTTGGGAATAAAATAACCTTTATTGCCCGATCTAATATATGAATGATCCTGTGTTCCATCATTCTTTTACTGAGATAGACGTGGAATGTTCGAAGAGAGTAATCAAGCATCCACACATGTTACTGATCCCATTCCTGCATTACCATTTAAGCAACCATCTCAGTTACTTGTTGAATGGGCCTTGCATAATGTAAATTCATCATTTCAAACAACAATTTATCAACATTATTTCAAATGTGCTGGTTAGGCCACATGTGCTCATGACAGCACTGAGACCGCATTATAAAAGTGTTGCCATTTTAATTTTCTGTTACATACATACACACACCACATCTCCTAGGTTATCATATTCACTTTATAATGTAATTTTAAGTACCGCAATAAATGTGCATCATTGAATGAATTGTCATTGCGCATCACGATACCTGATTAATACAGGAATTACTTTTTTGTTAAGGCACTGATAATTCTATGTTACATTTTGGGTTTATTATTATTCCAGTCATGGGAAACGTACTGAATGGAATTGTTCAACAGTATTTTCAGATATATTCATACGTTACTGTAAAAGTCTTGGTTACCACATCTTGTGTTGGATATTTTTTCTAGCTATTGGTTGCTTGAAATGTCACAACATTTTTTGTATGTACATGTATTTTGTAATATAGATTTTAAAAAACAGTCCATGTGGTAGACAAAATAAAGATTTTAGAAACATATTGTAAGATTTCTTGTAATAAACACACAAATCAGATTTATTGCCTTGAAATCATTTTATATCAGAGTTCTACCTGTGCTTGTTGTGCTTGTTGGAAAACATTAGTGTGTCTTTGAATACCTTTTAAAGGCCTTTTGCTGTTTTCTCCACAAACATTTTTCAGTCAAACCGCTCTGTCTAATTGCACAAATATGTACTTTATGGACGAAGTGAATGGAAATGAAACAAAGTAAACGGTAAACAAGGACATGCCAGACAGGATGCATGACGGATGCTGCCAGCTTTATGTGCCAATTTCTATTTCTCATATTATGCAACATCACGCACATCACATGTGGCAAAATCGCTGAGCCCTAAATTAGAATGTAGGGCAGTTTAAAATGATGCATTATCACATTGCAGTGCACATGGTAAAACTGTGCTGACGTTCTTGTGCAATGTAGTTAAAGTTAAAGGCTAGACAGATTTTGCCATTCAAATGCAAGATTAAGCCTAAGACTTTTTCAATAGGTCATCATCTATCTTGATTTCTCAATTTCTTTTCTTGTCTAATGTTCACTTTATTTAGAAAGTGCCCCCATCAACTGGTTTGGTTAATAAAAACTAAGATCACTGTATCTAAATACGTGACTATTTTGTTAAAGCATCATATTGTTGATGTGTCCTTCAGGATTCATTACTGGCACCCTAAGGGTGTGTGTCCTTCAAAACCTTAACTTGAAGGCTTGAGACGAAAAGTCTTTTCTCAGACACAATGGCTAATATTCTTATCATCGCTGCCAGAACTAGATCTTGACCTCTCCAAAGATGTAACTATACAGTAGAAGATGAAAAATACTCTCATCTCATCACAAGTTACTGTAAAACATTTTGTCGTTTTGGACCATTTTCATGAAATTCCGACGCTGTATAAATGGCAGCTGGTTTTCCAAAATATTTTTAACAGGTCAAATTTAAGACCCTGCGAGATGTACAAGGACTACAATCTATTTTTGACTTTTGGAGAAGACACTAGGGTTTCCTTACACACCTAATCAGTTCTCTCCCTTGATTTCATTTTTTTGTTACATGATCATTTTATCTTTATCTTTTTTTTTTTGTTTGTTTAGGTCCAGCTCTCCTTTTGACTAGACCTCTTTAATAAAATTGGCTTAACTTAACCTGCTTTCAACCTCCTGAAGGTTCACTAGTTTAGCACTGATTTTTACAAAAAGGCTTTGTATTTGATCAAAACATAAAATGTAATTGTAGGAGATGGTGGCCTAGAAGGAAAGACAACAGGAGCAGTATGCAAATAGATGGGACTGGGAGCCACTGGGTAAACTGTATGATTTACAAGTCTCCATAGCTCAAGTCCAGTCTGTTTTTTCTGCTGACACTGCGTCTGGTAGGAGGGGCTATGGTTGGAGCTTCCAACAAGGCAATGATCCAGTGTATACCTCCACACAGAAGAAGAAGGATAAAGAGTTTATATAATTAAAAGTGGGCAGCTTTGTTTCTAGGTATGGACTAAGGAATGAATGGGGGTCTACTGAAGAGTACTGTCCAGAGGGGGCTCTGAAAATTTTTCCAAAAAATATATTTTCAAACCCTTTTTCCGACCCTATGTGTACTTCTACAAGCATTATAAGAAAATGCCTTGGTACTGTCATCTTGTAAGTGATAAATGCTGACCTGGACAGTGACAAATTCATAATTGTACTTTTTATATGAACATTGCTGGTTCAGGTTAAAGCCTCTGATGTTTTCTTTTTCAAACTGGTAAACAACATTAGACTTTATTAATTTGGTTGCTTCTTTATCAAGGGTACTATTTCTTGTGAAGTTCACTGGTAATATATGTAACAAATACACTCATCTGTAATAGAGAACAGTATGGTAGCAGTTTTAAAGTAATCTAGTAAACGAATTCGCTAGTTGTCTATTTAGCTGCCTTGTCTGAAATACTACTCATTTACTTAGTAAGAGTTCCTGAAATAAGTAAAAATCTGTAGGTATCTAATGTACACGGCAACTTCCCATCGATATATTTTTATTTCTTTTATTAAATGTATTATTTCTGGTAGTTTGCTTATTTCAATAACTTTAATTTTGTGACCGATAATTATTTTGTAACTTATTTAAATCCACGTTTTATTATTGGTACATTATAGTTTTTATGTTGTGCTTACATTTTATTTATTTGTTCGTTGGATTATTTGTTTTCATTAACATAGCAAAAACTCAAAATACTTTACTCTATATCACTTGGCAGCCCTTAAAGGGGAGTGTGTAAAATGAGATCAGGCTGTTGAAACAGTATGATCAAACAAAAGTGCAGTGAGTCACTTATCTAAAATATTATTTTAAAATTCCTGAGGTTATCTGTTCCAAGTCGGGTCTCGTGGTCGATTCTAACTATAGCCTCCAGGCCATCTGCTGCCTCTCAGGCCGTGATCTAGAGTGAGGAGGGTTAGAGCAGTTTGCGGTGGAACCTACACTGGGCAGGGAGAACAGCCGGTTCTCTAGGCAACGCGGCGGTTCTACGCTACGACCACCCAGGTGAAAGGGTCCGTAGCCAGGCGTGCACCCACGGCAGCTGCGTGGAGCGGGCTGTGAGGATTTCAGCGTGCTGTTTGGGCGCTGAGAGCTGGTTCAGGTAAAGCTCAGCCGTTAAATGACGTCTCTGCGAGAAGAGCTTTACTACGGCGCCGTGTTAACGATTAGATAAGAAGGGGATTCCTGCTGGGGGGCTGCCTCGTCTGTGAGGGTAAGACTAATAAATGCACGGATCTGCCACTGAAGCAGAGCCAGATCGCGTTTTGTTTATTTCACTGACGGCATTTATTAGGTCGTCCAGAAGGAAGATCTGACCAGATCCCAAGGATAATCCAACCTGCCGTGTGTCTGAGATCTGGGGGCTGCAGAAGCGGTCCCCTCGACACCAGACGCGCCGATGGGCAGAGGAGTCTCCAGAGGCATTGTTTGTACTGATCGCCGTAAACAAAGTTTGGAGTATGGCGTCGCAGGACACAACTCGTTAACGTCTGAAGGCACTTGACCAGTTATCCTCGACTCATTGCCAGGCCGGGACTTCGCCGAGGTTTTTCATTATAAAGTGCCAAACGTGGAAGCCGCTGGAAGTGGTGAGGGGCATGTGGGCAGACTGCGGACGTGTGCCCTCGCATTTCGGGTCTGTTTTTGCTTTATTATACGCCGAGATTAAGCAACTAAAACGAGTCCCTCCAGATCCCACCAGTGTCTTTGTCCGTGAGCCGCGGCTCAACCTAGTTACCTTCTCATCCTATTTGCACAAGGGCGGATATAATCCAGAGCTACACGCTAGACTGTGGCGCAGACGCTCCAGCTGCCACCTGCCTCGAGTCACGCGTCTGATCAGGCGCACGGCCTGCGCGTTTGCCCAATTTACCCCGTCTGCGGGGGACTGTCGTGTCTTCATTACGCTGGAAACAGATGCGTGCAGCTCAGATCAGAATTGGGTTATTTTCCGTCCGATAATTCACAGCTGTACAACAGAACATCACTTAACACTGGCAACGAAATGTTTCAAACCACAAACCAAGCTGTCAGCCACAAAATTAACAAAATTAAGAGGTCTCACTGATAGATAGATAGATAGATAGATAGATAGATAGACAGACAGACAGACAGACAGACAGACAGACAGACAGACAGACAG
>JBBPDH010012491.1:6513-19339 GCA_037974565.1 Clupeocharax schoutedeni
CCTCCCCTTTGTTTCCGTCTTTATAACTTAAAATGCCCTCTTTGTAAGCAGTGGGCATAAATAGCAAAAGAAGTCTAAGTGCCTCTCATTCTCAGCCTCCAGCTCTCCAGCTTTCACCATGCAATCTCTGGCCGGCACACTTGTGCTGTCCTTCTGCTTCTGGGCATCCCTTGTTCAGAGCCAGGAGAACACGTGGGAAGACCCTATTCGGTTTGCCACCAAAGCCAAGGATCAGTGCTCTATGATGATAACTGAATATGGTGACCTGACCAATCTACGCATCTACTGCCATTCCCAGGACAGGTCCTACTGGTGCGACTACCAGGGCAGTCCACAGGTTTGCCGAAATTACAACAACAACCCACGTCACTTCTTCACGCAGATCATGTGGGGCCTCCGCAAGCTGAGGAACGCCTGCCAGGGTGAGAGCGTTCTTAAGGCCTTCATGTGCAAGAAAGCATCTGACGAGGCCCAAATGGTCTTCGCCGGTTCTTCCTCCACATACGATGCACCCAGGGATGAGCGTGTGCAGCCAGCCTGGACGAGTCCAGACATCATTGAAGGCAAGCCAAGAAACGGCAGGCCTGAGTCTCCAAAATCAGACCAAAGTAGACCAAATGTATCCAGGCAAAGGACCAAACCGACAAGACCAATGAAAGTGGTGAAATCAAGGACCCCTCCACCAACAAACACAGCACCAACCACTCCAGGACCCACAGGCAGTGCAAAGAGGCTGGCGCGGCAGCACTGCTGGCCTTCCTTACAGAGTGCCTGTGCTTTTGTCATTGGATGGTTTACATACTGAGGAAAGGTATGCCTTGACGTGATTCATTCTGTCCTAGAATATAAATTCCTCTAAAAAATGTCTTTTTTTTTAACATTGATCAAACACTTCATATGAGGTATTACAGAACTCTCAGTGTAATTATATAGGAAAGTGAGTGTAATTTGAACTGTTTCTTCCCAAAGACACGACTCACGATGCAAAACTAGTAACATCACTTGAACCACTTGAATTACACTGTAACATTACTGAACATAATATTGTATTGTTTCTCTGTTTAATTTTCCGTAGTTCAATCATGCTGGAGGAAAAAGACATGAAAAGGTATCCTGCTGTGGTTGTAAGGTGTCTGAGGATATCTGAATGGAAGAGATTCAAGAGAAAGCCTCCATTACTGTATATTGTCATATACAGTTGTCAGCTGTACTGGATTTATAGCATTGATTTCCCATCTGACAAGGTCTAATCCTGGGCCAGTGTGTGAGAACTCAATGAATAATTTACCCTTAAACACTATTTAACAGTAGTAGGACTCTCATGTATCCTGTTTTTTCCACTATGCTCCACATATGCTGAACAGTGTAAGGGGACCGGTATAGATACTTTGAAATACATATGAGTTTATGTATGTCTACTGGTCTAAAGGCTCCTGGACAGATGACAGTCTGTGATTTTCTGTGTATTTTAACTATGTTAGAAAGTATTCATCAATCTGAATAATGTGCAGTTGCCAGTCTATGGATGTGCAAATGTATAATGTATAAATATTTCTAAAACATTTACCTCTGCTTGGTCTCTGTCTTTGCCTCTGAAGAGGAGGTGAAGTACACAGCAGAGGGTGCTGGTGGGTTTAAAAAGAAGGTGAGAGAGAATAGAAAAAAGTATAACAGCAACAGATGAAGAAATGCTCCTACTGTACTGGGACAAACATTAAAAAACTGAATCGAATTGGTGTGCTAAATCTATTGAAGTCAAATGTTGAGTAGCACTATATCTGCAAAAGCAGAGAGTTCAAATGTAGTCTTTCCTGAAGTTGAGTTTGTAAACGAGACTCCTGTTTTCTGTTTCTCAGTTTGCCTGTGATTATGAGTCATTTGCTTTGTCCAGATATTTATTTTCTTTTTTGTAAACATTGTATATTATCTTGTATGTATTCTCAACATATTTATGTACACCATTAATAAAAAAGCTATTTTCTGAGATAACAGCACAGTTTTCCCTTTTGTTTCTTTTTGTTTCTGAATGTAAAAATTGAACATGTGAGAACAAATCACTGTTGTCATTAGAATATGGACCTTTTCGATGAACTGATATAAAGTCTTAAACCATAATAAATATGCATCCATGTTCTGAAAGTGTACCGTTGGAACTGTTGTGCTTTCAGCAATAAAGCATAAAGCCCTGGTGCCGCTTCTTCACAGCTTACATAAACACTTTACACACTGCATGTTGTCCCTGTAGAGCAGGGGTCTTAGACTCCGGTCCTGGAGGTTCGGTGTCCAGCACAGTTTGATGGTTCCCCTCCTCAAACACGATGACTAAACCTGACAATTAACTGGAAAGGTGAACCAGGTGTTTCTGAGCAGGGAAATCACCAAACGTGCTAGACCACAGCCCCCGGGACTGGAGGTTGAGACCTCTGCCATAGAGCAATCACACTTTATGAGCTCTCCATTGCTTCTCTGGGTGGCTGTTTAGTGGCTGTTGAGTTCATTCTCCTGTAAATGCTGTGGGATATGTCAATGAACACAAACTTCAACTAAAGGTAACAAAACCACTTCAACTAATTCAGAATGTAGGTTACTCTTCAATGTTCCAGAGTTCACAAACACCACACCTTTACAGAGGAACCTTCACTGGGTTTCTGTGGTCGCCCGCATTAAGTTCAAGTCCTTAACACTTGCTTTCAAGGCCAAGAATAGACTTGCACGTCCATACATATCAGCATTGATCAAGCAACGTGTCACTTCTTGTCCTCTCAGGGCTTCAAGCACGACTCGCCTTGAACCTCCGCTGCTCAAAAGAAGAGGAAGACATGCAGCAAGACTCTTCTCGGTCTTGGCCCCCCAGTGAAGGAATGGACTCCTTTTTCCGATCAGATCTGCGGAGCCTCTCAGTGTCATCAAGCGTTGCCTGAAGACCCACCTCTTCAAGGAGCACCTTGGTGACTAACTATGCCCCCCCCCCGCCCCACTCTTATCTCCTTGCCTCAACAGTTGTTTAGGTGTAACTTAGTCTGCAGTAACTTAAGCACTGATGTATGTCACTCTGGATCGTCAGTTAAAGAAAAAAAAGAACAAGTGAAAAATAAGATGAGTACACTATTTCACTCATCTCAGGTGTGATTGATCAGTCAAGCAATATTATGTTTAAAGACTGTGTTTTGCTTTAATACAAGAGGCTCCTTTAATACAAGAGGCTGTCTTGGTAGTGGTGGTGCTCCATGTTTGCTATAGTGACACTTCCCAGAGAGACACTTGTGATCTTGAGAAAACAAATAAAAATTCAACTACTACTAATAACTCACTTTCACAGCAAATAAAAGATGCCTTCTAGGGCCTGTGAACCAGAGTGCCTTCGAATTGTTGATAATTTACATCACTGCAGACAAGCCAATTCAAGTTTATTGCCTGTGAAATCAACATTCCTGTAAGAGATTATCCAACATTTTGATCTGTGGGGGTGGGTGGGTGAGTGTGTGAGTCTGGCCAATGTATTTAGCACTTTGTAGGGACCAAATATTCCCAAGATGATAAAAAAAAAACATGATAGCTTGTGAAGCCTCTGACATTAAACATTCATATTCTACATGGAACTGATTTTGATGTTAAGGTTAGGGTTTTGTTAGCAACAGGAATCCATAAGTAAGCTGAAGTACCCTACAAAGACAAACCTGTGCATGAGTGTACATGTGGGGTGTGTGTGTGTGTGTGTGTGTGAGTATGTGTGTGTGTGTGCGTCATAAAGCTCAAATAAAGGTGTGTGCCCTGAAGGACGCCTATAAAGACCACGCACGAGGACCTCAGGTGTCAGTCTACATTCCAGCTTCAGGCTGTAAGCTGGGCATGCCAACTTAGAGCTGCTTAACCAGGTCACACTGTGTTCGGACTTGAACTACAAAAGGACTAAGGCACCAATCTGATGAGAAACTGACCGTCCGTTCACAAGTTGTCCACTATTTTCTCCAGGATTTTTCAAACCATCCATTCCTAAGGAATGCTGTGCTTGAAGGTAACATTCGTGGTGCTTATCTTGGCCTGTTTGGCTCAACAGTCTCTGCAGGCTGAAGCCAGAAAGGGACAGCAGGAGAGGAAGGGACGAGGACGCGTAAAGCAGGACGTTTCCTCACCAAAGCCGACCTTACCCAGCCGCCGTGGATATGAGAAGAGGCCCAAGGGCTCTGGAGGGCATCCAGCATCAAAAGGCCAGTTTTCCACTAAAGAAAAGATGCAGTGCAGCTGGGTGGCTGCGGGGGACCAAGCCCTCATCCTCCGAATCAGCTGCAGCAAGGGGAACGAGAGCTTCAACTGTGAGTACACAGCAAATCCAGGACTGTGTCATCAGTATGAGTCCAGCTCAGGAAGGTTCAAGAAGAAGATCACTCGCTCCTTGAGGAAGCAGAAGAACCTGTGCCAGGACCCTAAAGCAGCAGTCAAGGCCTCTGTGTGCAAAAACATGCGCAAGGAGGTGCATTTCAGCCTCAGGACCCCCACTGAGGCCCAGCATCCACCCCAGTCCATGGACTGTAAAGGACTTTCAGACCGAAGCAATCTGGCCAAGGAGTACTGCAGTAACTCCTGGTCCTCAGTCTGCACCTTCTTCTTTGCCATGGTGGAGAGCGAGGGCTGCTGAGTGTGACTTTAGCAAGTCGTCCTAAGGATCCAACTCTAGAAGGTGTACCTCGGGTCACTAGCCATCCCTGACCTCATTCCCTCACCATGCAAAAATTGTAATGTATTGAAAATGGCATTATTATATTATACTAGAATCAAAAACTATTGTATTTACATTCATTGTAAGTAAATATATAGTATGTTAAGCATACTTATCACAATATATTTAAAGTTCACAGGAGCTCTACCTCATTTGTGTATTCCAAAATGTTAAAACGAAGCAAAATATCTTTGCAGTATTTTGTTTTCAACAGTTTGACACTATTTTATAGATGTAATTAGCAGGGCACTAACATCCCGAGGTATGTGTAAACAGTAAAACACTCATGCACTTACAGACGACTCTTCCGCAAGGGAACTTTTTATTGTATGTTCTGCATCTTAACTCTATTTGATAGATCCATTGTGTATAATAAATTGTTGACTACATATCTTAAATTTTGTGATTTACTTCATGCAAAAAATATGTCGAAATATGTGTGATAGGTCTACTGTCCTTAGGGATGGTAATATTACAGAGTAGCTATGCCAATGAAAAAAATCGTTCACTTTCTAACACCTCTCCGGCTGCAAGCATGCTCAAACAGGCATGCCCACAGACCATGTAGCCTTTTAAGGGGTGAGGATCTTTCAGGTTTGTTTATTCTGAGTTTTGAATTGATAACTTTCAAGTTTTATTATTTTACAAGTAACATTAAGATCATTAGTGAGCATAGACCCATATTAAAATAATTAGTGAGCATAGACCCATATTAAGATAATAAGTGAGCAAAGACCCATTTGTGGCTGCTGAGTGTTGAATTGTATTGCATTTTCAAGGAGATTGTACCAGCAATGAGTCAGAATCAAAAAAAGTTTGCTTATGTAATGACTGCAAAGACAGAGACAAGAACAATGTAAAAAGTCTAAATAAAAATCTGTAGAAAAGGAAAAAAGCTCAATATGAAAATGCACAGTGTTATATACAGAAATGTTGGATATAAATACTACATATAAGAAACAGTGGAATAAGTTATTGCAGCAGTACAGAATCAGTAGTAATATTAAGTAATAAAAATTATATAATCAAGTTATATTAAGTAGTAATATTAAAATAAGTAGTAAAAGTGCACCTCGAAGTAGCTGAACTCACGAATAACAAAGGGAGTACTGATAGATTTGCATGGTGAACTACAGAATGGCCACCATTCATTCTGCCATTGATTCTGTTGTCCAGGTTCCAGTTACTCCTGTGAAATAGGATAAGAACTGTGTGTGTAATCTCCAAATCCAGTACTACATCTACGTCTGTTTGATCAGGTTTCCAGACACACATTGTGTTACAAACCACAGATACAGTGTACTTCCTTCTCCCTTTCATCAGAGAGTATAGAATAAACAGTCCCAAATGTTCCTGCCCAGTTCAACACAATCCCCACCCATTCATCACAGATGCGCCTGTTGTTATTAAACTCTATAAAAGTGATGTGAACACAGTGCCAATATCTGTAAAAAAATAGCTGTAGAATTACACTGTTGGTTTTAACCCTTTCCATGACCAGGAATGGATGCAAACACCCTTTCCATCCCCCTTTAACTTTGGCAGTCTGCATGTTCTCCTTATACTTGCTGAATAAATCATTTTAGGATTATAAATTAGCTGATTAGTAACTGTATTTTTCCACTGATAATCATTTAATTTCTATTCAAATGTCTCAGTGAAAGAAGTGTGTTTTTTACTTGGTTTTGTAACAGTAACTGCAGTAGAATGACTTTTGCCAGTTGTGTGTCACTTCGCTTTTGCTTTGTTTGTTTTTAGTTTTGGAAAGTTACTTCAGTGACTGTCTCTGTACTGTTCTACAATTGGTCTGTCAGTTTAAGTATAGCGAAAGAAAAGAGCACTTAACAAACTTCAGTTCCTTTGCTGGAAGATGTATTAAGAGGGTTTATTGCTTTTAAGTAGTTTTTGAAGTCTTCTACTTGTGTTTTGGAATTTTTTGGGGGGAGGGGTGTACTTTTACCTTCTTCCCACAGTCTGAAGTCAAGCAGGTCAGGTGGACTGAAGATGCTAAATTGTGAGTGTGTCTACAATGATCAGGATGCGCAGATTCAGTTACATGCAGATTTTTTTGTGAACCAAAATCATTGTTTAACACAGAAATGCCCACAATAACGTAGAAACTGCAAATACCCTCTGGCTTTTTTTGGAAATAAAATATTGTTTTCTGGATGTTTTCACACAAGGTGACTCAGGGCAGGCTGTAGTCGACCTGGATGCACTTATTTTGAATTCCATATAAGGGTTGAGCCCCCGTGATCCAAGCTGCAAGCACTCACACACTTCAAACTCCACAGTTCAAATGATCTCCAGGAGATCTTTCCAACGAGCCTGTTTTTTGTCATTTTAGCCCGAGTAGATCCGGGGTTATTCCCCGAAAACCGTTCACCTCACCGTCGTGTCCCAATACTTTTGTCCATCAACTTTCAGAGTTGCATATCTCAGCGGGGAATTTAAATTAAAAGAGGCGAATTCAAAAAGACCTATAGAGAAAACAACCATCCAACTCCTTAAAGACCTCTGAAACTGCCCCACCCCCATTAAATGGTACTTAAAGCTTCCTTGCATCTTTGATTTTGGTTGGAAATTAATAAATGAAAATGTGGTCTCTGACTGTGTGCTGTCAGAACAAACATACCTACCATATTTAACAACACCCCTACATTAAATAAACAAAAACATATATCCTGTTCAGAAAATCTCAGAATCTGAGATGGGATGTTGTTTTTGACCCAGTTTGATTTTAACATCTGACCATCAGGAATGAAACACAATACTGTGATTAATGCAGGAAATACTAGAAATACTGGAGTAGTCTTCTCACAAGAGGATTTAGAAAAGTCTTCTCTTGTCCAGTCTGAGTCCAGTCTGATGGCCATCACATTGGTTTCGACCAAAAAGAATGTGTTTTTCATCATGTTTTGTTATTTCAGTGCTCTGCCTGCAAAACTAGAAACCGCACAGATTTAATATTCTCTCATAATGCAGTAACTACCATTTTGAACATTGGGAAATGAAACTCACTCTAGCACAAACTGCCGCTTGTGGGTTTTGGGGAGGAATATAGAACATGGTCTGCCAGCTCTTTTCTGAGAACAACACGTTCTTGATGTTGTATCGTCTTGTGCTGAGAGTGGACAGAGCTGTCCTAAAAAGAGAGGAATGCTGGAGTGATTTCATGACTTATGGGTCCTGTAGCTATTATATGATGATCACAGACCTTTTACAGCATAAGGTGTCTGAAGCAAAGGGTTGAAAACCAGCCCGTCATTGTCTTTCACAGTACTGAGCTTGTTTTCTTCCCCACAGTCAAATACATTTCTTACTTTACTTGCTACCAAGGTCAGGAGTCCCCCCAATCAGGACAAGTGGTTTTCAATCTGGGGTCTCCGGTCCTCCAGTGGACTATGGTGGTACCACAAGGGGAACGTTGAACATTGGTTGAACATTGGCTTTGTTTACAGCCGCAGAATTTCAAAACTGTCAATATAAAACATGACTTATTTGTATGAAATTCATCTGTCATGGGTAAATAGATACAAACAAAAGTGTTTTTGTTGTTTATTATGCCATGTGATTATGCAGTTGAGGGGCATTTAACAGGCAACACTATGTTTTTTTGTTTTCTATGTGTTTGTATTGTAAATTAAAAAAAAAAAACTTCAAAACAGTTGAGTCCATACAAAAAAGTCTGTTTGTTGTATGGATTTTATCTTTCATGGGTAAATGGATACAAACAGAGATGTTTACGACATTATGGTTATTGTTTTATATGTATTTGTTTTTTAAACAATCAGGTTTATTTCTTCTTGTGGGCTGCAGAAGTTTTATGGTCATCTGTGTTGGCCAAGACTTGGGAACCCCAGATACAAACACACAGTCAAACAAGGGAATGGGTTTACAACTTACTGTTAGTCATTCTGTTCCATCATCAAAGCACGAGAAAAAATATATTTGTATTTGCATCTGAGGGCGCTTTTTTTTTGAGTAATCTGAGTGGATCTGGCTTAGACATGAGAGGGCTATGTCTAAGCCCCGCCCATCGTATATATACACTATGTGGACAAAAGTATTGGGACACAATGATTCCAGGTGGCCCATTACTTCCAGTGAATGCTTCAACAGACCAAGACTTTCTGGAGAATGCTATTCTTCTAACTATGTCCCAACCCCATCCAACATCTTTGGGATGAACTACAACGGAAGTTGTGAGCCAGACCTTCACGTCCAACATGAGTGCCTGACCTCATAAAAGCTCTACAGAATGAAAAATTCACACAGAAACACCAAAATCTTGAGGAGAGCCTTTGAAGAAGAGTGGAAGCTGTTAAAGCTGCAAATGGGGACCAACTCCACATTAAGGTCTATGTATCATTAAAGTCCCTGTTAGTGTAATTGTCTATCATCCCAATACTTTTGTCCATATAGTGTATGTATGCAGTCTGAAATTAACTTTTGTTCTATACTTTTCAGCCCTGACTGCTTTTTTAAAATGAGGTCCAGCCCAGAGACAATCAAAACAGTAACAGGTTTAACATTGAGGTTTTGGTCAATGAGCAAGAGGTCAAATAGTAATGTTAGAATGAATGATGGCTGTCGCTGATATGTTATTGTACATAGAATCCACAAAAAAATGATTAAATACAAGAAAAGTGGTGACTTTAATGAGTTAACACACCCTGCTCTGTGAAACCACACAGTTGTGAAAGTGTTGGACTGAAATCAAAGAAGAATGAAATCCGATAGAGTGCAGAGGATGCTCATTGTGTGGTTCTGCTCAGTTCTGCAACATTTTGCATTGAGTTGTACGGTTTTGTGGGGATTCTTTTCATTTGAGTCTTTTTTATTGCATTCATAAGACTGAGCAGAATGAGGCAGTGCAGAAATGTTAATGCCAGTAACTCAAAACTCTGAATGTTCCATTCTGCATTTGAACCAGCAATTCTAACTTGTCAGTGTGGAGCCTTTAACCCCTCAACACTGCCTCAAACACTGATTTCTGTATCATTTGTGTGTATCATTGTATTGTTTTTACACTTTTATTATCATAAATCCAAAATTATGATTAAACATACATAATCATTTGCTTTGAGTTCCTCCACAGAGTTCAGCAGGGTGTGTTATGAACTGAAATACCCTCAGAGAGACAAGAAATCACTGCTGCTGGGGGAGAACAGCAGTGATTAATGAAAGCATGGTATCAGGGTGCCCAAGGCTGCATAGCTCCTCCTGGGATCAAAAAGAAATAAAGTCATTATTTAACTTCTTAAGACAACAGGCTGCATGTCACACACAGGTTAATTCATTGATCGGGGTGTTCGTTAACTCATTAACAGGCCACTCGTTCATTTATGAAACAGTCTATCTTTCAAAACACAAACCCGTGTCTTTAATCACAGACCTTATAGGCGACAGTAAAATATATGGTTTTTTAGACCACTTCCTTCTAAGAAGTCTCTGGCAGCGCTTTACATGCCACTGGATCCTACAAAAACACAGAGCAGACACACCCTGCTCTGTGAAACCACACAGTTGTGAAAGTGTTGGACTGAAATCAAAGAAGAATGAAATCCGATAGAGTGCAGAGGATGCTCATTGTGTGGTTCTGCTCAGTTCTGCAACATTTTGCATTATTTCACAGTGTATAGCTCAAACTTGACCTACTTTGAGGCAAAGGTGGCCCAAAAAGGCAGTAAGGCTTTAACGTTCTGGTATATTTCTGTTGGATGCACCAACTGAGTCATGACTTTCTCAATAATCGGGGTGTTTTAGCCCCCAGTGGCTCTCACATGCTGCGCTCCAGGAATGTTTTACTTCCTGGTGGTTCCAGGTAGGTGGAGATTATTCTACTGTTTGGAGTGGACTGATGTGGCCTGATGTCCCCACCCTGCCCTGTTGCTTTCTGATTGGCTGAGCAAATGAACCCCTTCTTGTGCAAAAAATCATAACTGAAGTTTCTAGAGAGAGGATTTTGACCAAAGAATTCCATTGTAAGGGTTTAGTAAGCAGATTTAGGCTTTTGGCAGTGTATACACACACACACACACACACACACACACACACACACACATACACACACAAACACACACACACACACACACACACACACATACACACAAACACACACACACTTCAGTTCAGCACCTGCCCAACTGCACATTTACTTGGCCTCTCCTCATCAAATCAACCATACAACAGCTTGGCCAGCTTAGTAAAGCTCTAAACTGTTCATGAACTAAAGGTGTTCATGCAAGATTGCTGTAGGATTTATTTTCTTATATTCTAAGTCCAATCATGACATCTCTCTTAATGAGAAATATTTTATTAAATCAAGTGTAAGCGCTGTTATCTCCACCCTGTACATTTCAGCATTTTTACCACTTGGAAATAACCTTTAATAAGTGGTCTTCAAAAGAAATGAAATGTTTCCAGCTTCCCTAAAACAAGTAAAACTTGGTGTAAGTGTTCAATCATTAAGAAACTTTGATCAGTTTGTCACACTGGAGCCAGCAATGCGATTATGCCACCTACTGGCAGATAAGTGCCATTACAAATAAGTGATTGTGCGCTTAAGTGAGCTGTGTAAATTCTCTTCAGGTAATTAATGAAGTGGAAAGAGAAAAAAACATGGCTGTTAGTTTAGTTTTGAGTCATTAGTCGTTTTGACCAGTGTAGAATTTTAATATTCAGATTTTAACGTGTTAACACACCACACCACAGCACACAGTGTGAAAATCTTCATCTGCATTTAACCCATTCACCAAGAGAAGCAGCGGGCAGTCAGGAACATAGCGATTGGTGAGCAGTGTGTGGGGACTGTACCTCACTAGCAGTCCTGGGCTTCAAACCCATGGCCTTCTCACCCCAGGGGCAACTCCCAACCACCAGACCACCAAATGTTCCATTTAACAATGTAAAATAAACCTTTTTGCACCCATTTTATGCAAGTGGTCAGAGATCTTCATCTGATTCCACAAAGTTTGGTGATGATGTTTTTTTTTCAAAGGTATTGGATACATCACGCTAAATCCATTTATTAAACATGCTGAAGCTTCCTTAATATTACAGGCAGGAACTGATCATAACACATGTTCATTCACCTGCTTATAGATGTTGGATGTATTCAGTACTAAAATAGCCCTTATGCAGCCTTTTTTAATCATTAATTGTTTTCGGAAAGATACTTTTACTACTCAATTATTATTTTACTGCAGTAGCAATACTTTCACTTGAGGATGGGTTAAACCTAGTCTACCCAACTCTGGTTATACTTCATGAGCTAATGACTGTATCACACTGAGAACACATTAAGAGCTTTACTTTATGTGAATATCCCCCTCTAGGTTATATACAGATGTTCAGACATCCAGGTTTAACTATCTAGTAAACACACTATTCAGTAAAATGTGCTTATTCATTACAGTTAGGTTGGTTGTAGGTTCTGGGTTGATGTTAAGCTTAGGATTAGGCCCAGGGTTAGAAGTTTTAATTTAATAGATTTAATTACTTTTAGTTAGATATATACGTTAAAGCACCTGCCCAGGGCTATCCAAATAATGTGTTGACTTGTTCAGTCTGTTCAGTCTACATAAGTGCCGCCTACTAGTATAAAACATATAAAATAACTTGTGGAGAAGCAGACATTTTAGGATTAAATATGAATCATGAGCTGATAGAATCAAACCAACAAGAAAATAAATAAATGGAATAATTAATCATCTCCGCCACAGAGGTAGAGCAGGGCCTTCCCATAATCTCCCTCAGTGTCCTCCTAAAAAACAAGAGACAAATACACAATCAGAGATGACAATCCATTCAGCAATCCATCCATCTATTACTCCGTCCATCTGCTTATTAATCCATTCATCCATCCATTTATCCAATCATCCATCCATCCATTCATCTATCCATCCATCCAACCAACCATCCATCCATCCATTCATCTATCATCCATGCAACCATCCATTAATCCATCCATCTGCTTATTAATCTGTTCATCCATTCATCCATCCATTCATTCACTCAGTGATCCATCCATTGATCCATCCATCCATTCATCTATCCATCCATCCAACCAACCATCCATCCATCCATTCATCTATCCATCCATCC